>VDFB02271358.1:1050752638-1050910555 GCA_007258455.2 Sequoia sempervirens | reverse complement strand
ATATATATATATATCAATTAAGGGGTTATGTATAATTTGAAACAACATTATGATATAAATTGAAATAAAATTATCATACATGTAAAAGTCATTGTAAATTTATAAGGCTATATATAGTTGTTTCATATTAAAATTCAAGGAGAGGGTCTAATGGTGGTGAGAGCTATGTTATGTGAGGGGTTCATGTCAATAGAGGACATGTCAGCCAAAAACTTGAATGCCATGATGTAGAGGGTCCAGTTGGCAACTCAAAAAATAAGGAAAACATACATGTAATGGACCATGGAAACCATAAAAATATTGATCATGGAATTCATCCCGCTCTACATGACATACAACACTTAACTAATCGTGGAATATATATGTATATAATAAGTTAAGGGGTTATATATAACTTGAAACAACATTATGATATAAATTGAAATAGAATTATCATACATGTAAAAGTCATTGTAAATGAATAAGGCTATATGAAACAACTATATATATAGTTGTTTCGTATCTCTCTCTCTCTCTCTCTCTCTCTCTCTCTCTCTCTCTCTCTCTCTCTATATATATATATATATATATATATATATACTGCTTGTTGGTTGAGTGTGTGTATGTGTGTATGCAAATGCCATAGTAAATTTAACATTCTTAAAGCAATTGTAAACCAAGGATGATAGGTGGAATGATACGTATGTATGCAAATGTTTTTGAAGAAAATCATGATATGTATGAATAATAAACATACATCAAATAGTTTATAAAAATTATATTTCAAATCATTTAAACCATTAATTTTTATGCTGTAGTAAATTTAACATTCTTAAAGCATCTACAAACTAAGGATGAAAGGTGGAATCATATGTATGCATGCAAATATTTTTGAAGAAAATCATGATAAGTATGAATAATAAACATACATTGAACAATTTATACAATTGTAATCTTAAAATAGCTTTGAAATATACATACCTTGAAAGCTGCAATAGGTGTCTGAAAGTAGTCTCCAACAAGTGTATGAACTGAAACTATAAAATTTGAATTCTGAAATAGGGTAATATGCAACGCACATCATAGGTAACTTGTATAAATAAGCATTTGTGAGCAAGTGGACAAATTTGAATTATTGGAGGGAATTTGAGGTTGCATACATGAAAATAATGGTAGAAGTGATATGAATTGCTTGGTGAATGGTACATATCAATGTGATTTGAGAGGTTAGAAATAGGGTTTGCAAAAATTAAATATACTGTGATTTGAGAGCTATTTTGAGAAATTTGAAATTATTTTGTGTTTTACTATTTGGCATGGATTAAATAAATAACATGTATCATTGTGAATTATGATTGAAATAATGAGTCTTTATTTTGCAAAATTGTATTACATGGTAAGCCTGAGAGTTGGTTTTCAATTTTTGCAAAGTAAATTTGGAGAAAGAGGGGTATAAGTGGATATGGTGGAACAAGAAGTTTCTCAACTAGGGATGAAAAGTGGAATAATTTTATTTGTAATATGTTCAAATGTATCTACAAGTTGGTCATCTATCATGTCTAGGATGGATTAAATGTAAATGGGTTTTGTACATGTCATTTCGCTATTTTTGTATTAGTGCATATATAATGCAAATACAAATGTCTATTTCCATTCACCTAAATTTAGAAAGTTAGAAAATAATTACTATATCATTGTTTGGACACATGGTTGATTTATCATATACTTATCTTTACATATTTACATATTATAAAGTTAAATTGAAAACAAAAAAAAGACTAGTTATTAACAAATTGTGGGTTCCATACTATCAATTCCTATCCCCACTATAGAAGACCGTTATTTTTTCATTTTCATTCCTGTGTAATATCTCTAGAAATAGAGTTTTATGACTCTCTCCATTCAAATTTATCAGAACTATCGTTTACTCTATTGTCATAGAGAAATTCAGCTATTAATTTTGAGCTACTATAAATCATCGAATTTTAGTATTATAGCCAAAACGATGCGATTACGTTGAGGTCGTTTTTTCAACTGTTATATACGCCAATGATTCAAATCTAACATGCTTTAAATCATGAAATGAGATAACTCTACCTTTATAGAAAATGCATTTGGCTTTGTATTGTGGAATTTAGTAACTTTATATAAATGGAAAATAGTAACACATAAAAACTCCTTACCTCCAACTGCTTCGTCCAATTAACAATCAAGGCTCGGTTCTTGGTTCGATAGATGAAGTCCTCTGGTAATTCCATGGGTTTGCCTTGTGCTATATCTGATCTGAGAACCCACAGGAAGGGGTATCCACAAGCCTCTAGTCCAAGAGCCAGTTCATGCAATTGCTTCTCAGATTTTACAGCCATGCTACCAAAGGAAACATATAACACGGACCCCTGCGCTTGGGCGTCTAGCCATTGGAGGCAGGTTTTATCCTCTTCCCAAATGCTGTAAATGGAATTCCTACCCTCTAAGAAATTTGGAAGAAACAAAGGGCCAATTGCCAGAGCAGGGCATCCATTAACGCTGAGACCCATTTGTACATCTTCACCTCCTTCCAACTCCTCAAAAGTGTTGACGAGCACGTAGTCTGCTATATTTTGGAAGCGAGATTCGTAGAGTAAGTAACTGTACATGGTCTCAGAGATGTATTGTTCTCTGTAGAAGGAGGGTAAATCGGTTGGCCTGATAGGTGGGAGTTTTCCAGGAAGACATGTAATTAGTTTCTCTCTGGATTTCAAGTCCTCCTCTACAATAAGAATGCAAAACGATATTAGAAAAGAACATGATGTGAAAATTCTATTGCAGTTACTGATTATTAATCTCCTATCTAATACATAGATTATTTGACTCTGGAAAATTAATTCTCAGCAAATATCGAAGAATAACACAACTGCAACTTCACCAATAAAAACTCACAAGAATAGAGAAGAAAACATTCACAATAATGAACACCATATTTTTGGACAAATTGTCCGTGGAAAAACCCCGAAGGGAAAACCACTACTGCAGATGAGGAATTATATTAAACTTCAGCAAATTAAGGAATACAAAGACTGCTTGCCTCTTACTGGCAGAGCCCCGGCAATATTCTTCTCCAGAAATTCTTCCCTCAATTTCTCCTGCTGAAATTCCACAGCTGCTATCCCCAACGCTATCACTGCGCCCTTGCTAACACTGCAAGACTATTTGCTCTCACTGCAATTCTACTTGCTATCACTGCAAGTCTACTTGTTGTTATGTTCTCCAATTGCCCATTGATCCCCTTTTATACTTTTCTCATTGGAAAACCAATGGCCCATGATTTAATCTCAATCAATGGCTAAGATTAAATGAACTCTAAAAACCCTAACTAAGCTGGATTCTAGAAGTCTCGAGGAGAATCGAATTTATTTAATTACACCAATTATCTAGATAGCTTCGACCCTTTTAAGGAGGTTCTAGAAATAATTAAATAATTAAATGACACTTCTGAACCAATGGAGACACACATCCAAGCTACATAGAATTAACACTCCTCTCTCCTTAGCGGAAGGTGTTTACGCATGACACCCAGCTTATCTCTGAAGAAGATGAATTTCGCCTTCCCCAATGCCTTGGTCAAAATGTCTGCTACCTGCTGATCTGTAGGTATATACTGTAGCTGAACAATCCCGCGCTGTACACAATCTCCGATGAAATGATATCTGATGTCTATATGCTTAGACCTATCATGGAAACACGGGATTTCTCGATCAACAGTGCAACTCGATTGTAGGTGTATCATGGCAGTGTAACCCTCTGACCGAAACAAGGCCGCAGCCTTAACTTCCGAAGCCATGTCGCCTCACCACGTCGCCATGCGGCTGCTGTATTACGCCTCTGCCGGAACTCGAAGCCCTGGACTTACGCTTCCTGGCGCAGAACCTTCGTGATCCCAAGCTAAAGCAACACCACGAAGTGCTTTTCGCATCCCGTTATCTTTGCCCAATCTGCGTCGGTATAGCCTATCAACCTGATACCATCACCTCGAGTATATTTGATTCCATACTCGATTGTACCACGCAAATACCGCAACACATGCTTTGCCGCTGTCCAATGCACTCTCTTCGGCTCCACCATGAACTGACTAAGAGAGTTTACTGCAAAGGATATATCTGGCCTAGTGTTGACCAAATACATGATAGACCCAATCAACTGCCTATATAAGGTGGGGTCTACATCCTTCTCCCTGGATGTCTCTACCTTCTTCCAATTCGTGATCATAGGAGTAGACATGGCTCTACAATCCTCCATCTCGAACCTCCTCAAGATTTTGATGCAGTATTTCCCTTGTCCAAGGAAAATCTCTCCATCTGTCTGCCATACCTCCATGCCTAGAAAGTAGTGCATAAGCCCCAAATCCTTCATCTCAAACTCTGCTGCAAGGTCCCTCTTGCTTTCCTCTATGAGCCCTAGTGAACCTGTTAAAAACAAGTCATCCACATAAAGAACAAGAATGAGAACCTCACCCCCAACCACCAAGTAGTAGAGGTTAGCACCCGCTTCACTCTTCACGAAGCCCATTCCCTGCAAGTATCTATCAATGCGCTCATACCACGCCCTGGGAGCCTGCTTGAGTCCGTACAAAGCTCTCTTCAATCTGCACACGTGGGTTTCACTGCTGTGTGCCACAAAGCCCTCTGGTTGTTCTATGTATACCTCCTCTTTCAATTCACCATTAAGAAACGCCGCCTTGACATCCATCTGATGGATCTGCCATCCCATTTGTGCTGCAAGAGAGATCACTTAATTTTAGAAGTATGCCCTCGCCAATCGGAGCAATGTCTCCTCATAGTCAATTCCTCCTTCCTCGAGAGCAGAACCCTTGGCCACAAACCTTGCCTTGTATTTCGATGCTACCATCCGCGACTGCTTGATCTTATAGATCCAGCGTGATCCAACTACTGCCCTATCTGTTGGTCTAGGCACAACCTCCCACACATTGTTCTGCACTATTGAGGTATACTCCTCAACCATTGCATCTTGCCACACTTGTTGCTGTGCAGCCTCCTGATAGCTAGAAGGTTCACTATCTACCAACTGACTAACTAATGCCATATAGTCATCATACCTGGCTGGTTGTCTCCGCTGTCTACTACTCATCCTAGGAGCTCCCACAAACTCCTGAGTATTACTTTGTGACTGCTGGTTCTTGCTACCAACTGTAGAGGATGAAGTATCAACCTCCATATCGCCCTGATGCATCTCTTGGATCTGCTGCATCTGCTGCTCCATACTCTGCGAATTCTCAGCACCTGAGCTTGTGCATGTACTAGTAACTGTACTCGAGCTTCGCTGTCCTTGATCTGGTTGAACGATCCTTGGAGCTTCCACTAACTGCTCACTCTGATCATCTGCTGGCAAATCTTTGGACCTCCTAAATGCCTTGTCCTCCATGAACTTGACATCACGCCTAACTATAGTCCTCTTGGTCCCTGGAATAAATATCCGATATGCCTTTGAGGTTTCACTGTACCCCACAAAGTACCCCTTCTCTGCAGTTTGATCTAACTTGGAACGTGTCGCACCCGGAATGTGACAATACGCCAAACTCCCAAATATCCTGAAGTGGCTAACATCTGGCTTCTTCCCTGAGAACGCCTCCTCTGGTGTCATCTTGCCTAATACCTTATGTGGAACCCTGTTTTGTATGTACACTGCTGTACTGCATGCCTCTGCCCATAAGTAACGTGGCATATCTTGGTCATACAGCATAGCCCTTGCCGCCTCTGATATAGACCGATTCTTCCTCTCAGCAACCCCATTCTGTTGTGGGTTGTAAGGAATAGTCCACTCTCTCTTGATTCCTTCCCTGGTACAGAACTCCTGGAACTCTTTCCCTTTGTACTCGCCTCCATTGTCTGACCGAAGAACCTTTATCTTCCTCCCTGTCGAATTCTCCACAAGAGCTTTGAACTCTTGGAAGCGACTGAAAACCTCATCCTTGGTCTTCAAGAAGCATATCCAGGTCTTCCTGGAGAAATCATCAATAAAAGTAACAGCAATTTCATATCCTCTCGAGAGACTTCGGGCGACATTAGTCCACATATGTCTCGAATGTACTAGGATCAAGAACACCCTTTGATCTAGTGGTGTCACCCTCTTGAAAAGTTTCTTTTCGCAAACTTCCCTTTAACACACATCCCATACATCATCATGCTCAGGCTCACCTCAAAGAACACTGCCACTGTCTCACGAAGCAATTTAAGTGCTCCATGATGTATATGGCCCATCCTCCTATGCCATAGCTCTCCTTGATCTCTAGAATTACTGCTGCTCATCAGTGCTTTATGAGTATCAAACTGCAACCTATAAATCCGGCCGCTCCTAACTCCAATAGCTATGGGTGATTTCCAATCCTTGTGCTTAATTAACACACTTGCCCCTCTAAAGAGTACATTATAACCTTTATCCTGAAGGACAGATATGGAAATCAAATTCATACTTAAGCCTGGCACATGCAACACATCATGAATGGGAATCCGCTTACCATTCTCCCTCTGAAATAGAACAGTCCCTTTCCCAACTGGATTGAGCTTGGACATGTTCCCCATAGAAATCTGCATTCTGATGTCCTTCTCCTTATAGCTGGAGAAGTACTCTCTAACTCCTGTCATATGAAATGACGCCCCACTATCTATATACCAAACACCCTGTGAGGTTGAGCTAGCCATACAAGCTATGAGAGCGAACTCATCCTCCATTCTACTAGAGAGCTCATCTGCACTTGCTGAAGCTGTTGTCTGCTTCTTGCCTTTCTTCCTTTGCGGGCAATCGCTGACATAGTGGCCAAACTCGTGACAGCCATAACACTTCACTTTGGATAAATCCTTCTTCTTCTTCTCACCTTGTGGATTTGATCCTTTACTAGACCCCTTCTTTTCTTTCCCTTTTCCTGCAAGGGCAACGTTCTCCTGTTCTGCCTCACTTTGCTGACTCTTGCTGCTGGTACCATTGACAAGACTTAGTCTAAGCTCCTCCTGAGTGAAGTCACTCCAAAGTCGATCCCAACTCGGCAAGGTGTCTCGTCCATTAATAACTTGAACAAAGACATCCCACTGCTTAGTAAACCCATTTAGGGCTATCCGCACTAGCTCGTCATCACCTAGATTATCGCCAACAGCAGCCAACTCATCCTTGACAAGTCTGAGTCTGGTGAGGTAACTTGTCACGTCCTCTCCCTTGTTCATCCGAGTAGTCCTCAACTTTTCTTTGAGAATCAGCTTCCGATTAGTGGTAGCATTCTGGTACAGATTCAGAATGGCATCCTACATCTTCTTCGCTGTATCTAACTCTGCGACATGTGGAACAATATGATCCTTGACACCATCAAGAATCATCCTCCTCGCCTTGGCATCTTCCTTCTTATATGCTAAGAGCTGTGCTGGATCTGTAGGTACAGGTACAACACTGGTCACATATTCCTTGATCCCATTCTCTTCCAGCAACAGAGAAATTCTGGCTTTCCAGACACCAAAATTTGAGGCTCCATCCAATCTCTCCTGATCTCTTAAACCTGCTGAGGCCATCTCAAAAGATAAAAGAAAACAAATAATAGTAATAATTCTGAAGAGGCAGGATCTTTCCTTCCTGTGTTGAGCCTTATATGCCCTCAGATCAGCTCTGATACCATGTGAAAATTCTATTGCAGTTACTGATTATTAATCTCCTATCTAATACATAGATTATTTGACTCCTCGAAAATTAATTCTCAAGAAATATCAAAAAAATAACACAACCTAACTTCACCAATAAAAATACAAGAATAGAGAAGAAAACATTCACAATAATGAACACAATATTTTTGGACAAATTGTCCGTGGAAAAACCCCTAAGGGAAAACCACTACTGCAGATGAGGAATTATATTAAACTTCAGCAAATTAAGGAATACAAAAACTGCTTGCCTCTTACTGGCAGAGCTCCGGCAATATTCTTCTCCGGAAATTTTTCCCTCAATTTCTCCTCACAATAAATTCCACCAAGTATCCCCAACGCTATCACTGCGCTCTTGCTAACACTGCAAGACTATTTGCTCTCACTGCAAATCTACTTGCTAACACTGCAAGTCTTTCTCAAGTATCTCTACTTGCTATCACTGCAAGTCTACTTGTTGTTGTGTTCTCCAATTGCCCATTGATCCCTTTTTATACTTTTCTCATTGGAAAACCAATGGCCATGATTTAATCTCAATCAATGGCTAAGATTAAATAGACTCTAAAAACCCTAACTAACTGGATTCTAGAAGTCTCTAGGAGAATCAATTTATTTAATTACATAATTATCTAGACAACTCAACCCTTTTCTGGAGGTTTCTAGAAAATAATTAAATAATTAAATGACACTTCTAGACAATGGAGACACCTGTCCAAGCTACATAAATTAACACTTATCATATTGAGAACGCATATTCATGAGCTCTTCATGTTTGGCTGCCAACTGGGATTCCAACTTTGATATTTTCTCCATTTGTTCATGGACTAAAGCGCCAGTTCCATTGACGAGATCCTTCACTCTCACACTTGCTTCATACACCATATTGCTTACTGCAGTTGCTCTTAGCTCAGACTCTATACCCTAAACAAACAATCACATAAATATGTAAGTTACACTAGAAAAGCAATACAAAACTATAGTTTTTTAACAAATAAAAGAAATTTTATGAGCGAAGTTTACAAATTACTTGAAGTAGTTTGAAGATATAGCTGGTACCAAACACTGTCTGCACAATTGCGAACTTGTGTGGCTCATTCCAAGGAAAATGAGGAGCCAAAATACATTCTTCTGAACATTTTTTGCGATTCATTCGACAGGCTGCATAGGATGGAATCTTTCCTTTTCCCATCTCTGGTTTCCATAAAGCCCACAATGTAAATATTTTATAATGCAGGCTGATCAATAATTTCCAAACATGTGCACAGGAAATTGGTGTGGGGCCATTTTGAAATCAAGTCGCTCCTTTTAGTGAACGGAATTCAAAACTTGAAGATAATACGTACAGACCACACTAGGGCTAAATACACGTTCACATGGAACTATCAAAACACTAAGGGAGAGGAGCCAATCACGGGTCAGGTTTGTGTTGTGGGTATAGAAGATGACAATCTGGGTTTCATTTGTGGGTAACATTAGTTTTTAATAATTGATATAATAAAGACAACATTTTAAGGCATGTCAATGATAGGTTGGGTATATAGTAGGGGTTCTTTTGATTGGAGTGTCTTTTAATATAATGACTAGTTTATGCGTTATATTCATGATATTGAAATTGAGAAATGTGTTGTATGTGTCGGTGTAAAATATTGAATATTTTATAAATTGTGGTTCATATAATGTGTCGGGTATGTGTTGTCAGTATAGAAGATGACAATCTGGGTCCCACTTGTAGGTAATATTAGTTTTCAATAATTGGTATAATAAAGACAACATTTTCTGGTATGAAGAGGATAGGTTGGGTATATAATACAGGGGTTCTTTTGATTGGAGTGTCTTTTAATATAATGACTAGTTTAAGTGTTATATTCATGATATTGAAATTGGGAAATGTGTTGTATGTGTCGTGTAAAATATTAAATATTTTATAAATTGTGGTTTGTATAATGTACGATAGATATTTCGAGTAAAATTATTTTTTGTGAAAGTTGTATGTCATATTTGAGATAATACATTTAGTATATATGGGCAAGCCACACAAAGATGAAATAAATTTATAATTGTATGGATTTCATCAAAGGTTGTAATGACTCTTCGAAGTATTGTCAAAATTGGGTGTCCACTTCAGAAAATGTCATATTAAGAATTTTAAAGTGTATTTGTATTTTGATCTCTTGTATTGTTGTTTAATAGCTAATTATGGTTGTATTGTTGGCAATCTATGACTTCTTTTTCATTGTAATCTTTCTATTAGCATTGATTGAATATAAAAAAAAGAGTATTTATATTGTAAATTATTTTGTTGGTCCTTATTTGTAAAAGCGCATTGGAAATGGGAGGAAGACAATTGTTAGAAGATAGGTCTATAGTGCCAAATTAACTCTACAAAATGAGTTGAAAACATCTTTTAGTACAATCAATTTCTTTCTTATATCATATTCATGTTATTACTATAAATATAATTAGAGTGGTAATATTGTCTGGTGCGCCTTTTTTGAAAGGATTTTCTAAACTAAATCTTATGTTATGTGCATTTTGTGTGATTGGAATACTTGATTCTATTTGTAAACACCTAAATTTGTTCATATCAAACCACATTTGACTTTGCCCTATCCTAGCTATTAATTAAATAAATCATTAATTCATTCATAGGAGCCTAACTAAATCAATCAATTAATACATATTTAATTAGTTGATTTAGACTAATTAATCTTCATTACAATTTCCTCTAATATTAAGATACACATCACCCTCAATCATTGTCCATATAATCCTAGTCATTAAATTCATTTGCATGGATCAAAATTCAAAATTTTCATCACTTGACAAGTGTCCCTACCTCTTTTATTGTCCCACATGTGTGAGCATGCAAAGGTCACTTCATAGCAACCCTACCACTTACACTTGTCCTTTTCATAAATTATTCTATTATTTACACATAGTGGGCTCACACATGTGTGAGCATGGCTAGTTGTTATGTACCTCTATTTGTCACTTGGCTAAGCCTTACGTCATTTCCTTCATCTTCTTCAAATCCTAGCCCTTCATTAACAAGATATCTTGGCCCTTGATTTTCCTCATGAAAGATCTATATATTGGAGCCACCCTTAATTTGATCATCTCTTCATATGTTAACTACATTATGTTACATTTTTTATTATGCACCTCCAATCTATTATTATGCTATCATTTTATTTATCTATCATTATAATCAAAACATCATGTTACTATTTTACTAAGAAACCGCATTCCATCCACCAATCCATCACGCATTACAAAGAACACATCAAGTGGATCTTTTGGGTGCACTCCATTACTATTCGATTGGAGGAAAAAATAAAATACAAGGTTAAAGGTCTCATTGTTCACTAAGTTGTTATGCTAGTTTTTTTTTTAAATTTCCTTGTCTTCATTATTAAATTTTACAAATAGTTATCTATTTGGATTAGTAGTATTATTTCCTATATTTGGTATCAATTTTAGCTTTAATTTGGTTGGTCAATGGAGAAAGGGTAATTTGGGGCCCATATTAATCTTGGTTCTAGGTGATAGTATTTTGTATAGGTGAATCATTTTTTAGCTTCAAAGAAATGGCAAGCTCACTTCCATTAAAAATAGAGTTAAGAAAAAAAAATTAGATGCACAAGACAACTAAGAGGGGATTTGAATCAGTTGTATACTTTAAACATTCAATCCCTCAATATATTTTCAAACCCTTATTAAGCATTAATAGAATGCGAACATGGGAAACAATAATGCAAACACATCAAACACATAGGGACACCAGATTTACATGGAAATTTGAAGGGAAAAACCATAGTGATAATTAGCTCATAATATAAAGTAATAGCAACACTAAATACAATAGGCTCACTGCCCAAAAGAAAGAAGGGATTACTGCCAAAGGACTCATTATCCAAAAGAAAGAAGGAAGAAGGAGTGGCTCATTTCCAATTTGAGCTGCTAATAATCCATCTCTCTTATGTCAGAGATGTAGCTCTACTGAAGAACAAACAACTCATTCAATAGACTAAAATATACACCTTCTACTCACTGAATCTAGGAGTCAGGCATTAAATCTCACACTCAAATCACCACACTTAATCACTTTCACATCTTTCACATCACACACACACACACTCTACTTTTTCCACACAATAACTCACCTTGTATTTATACCATTTGTGACCTGAAACAATCTCAATTAGGTTGGCCTTAAGGAAACGTATGCATCTCAACCGTGCAACATCAAATAGGTCGACACCAAACACTTCCAAGATGTAAAGAACTAAAGGTAGATCACACCACAACTTAACTAGGACCCAAATTTATACCAACATGCTTCTCAACAATTCCACAAGCAACATCCATCCTCTGCAATTAGCGCTAACATGTCAAGTCAACCAAACTTACATTAATGCCCTTAAAAATTAAGTGCATGCTTAACAAGGTCCAAAAACAACTTTGTAGACCACATAAAAACATTCCAAAATATTCATACAACATTTTAGAATATTCCATCATCATCATAATATCTTGTAACTTTTCCAAAACCACCTAAAATTGAGAACATCATCATTCTATGCAACCAAATACACTGGCACAAACATCCAACACACCAAACAAGCTTGTGAAACACCACAACACTTGAAAATTCAAGGAAATGTAGGTACAAAAAATAAGCACATTCCCGTATTTGCAAGACAAGAACTTTTACTATGGAGAAATGCAAAGCAATCTCATTTCTCCTAGACACCCTATTTCACCAAATAGGCATACTATCAAACACAAATTTCACTGTAGAGTGATCCAAAACCTGAAACTCTAGATACATAACCTCTAAACACCTGTAATCATTGTATCCACTTGTAAGGAAATGTATTCATCCCTACTCTCCCATCCACTAATACTAATCTTTGTCCTTTACCTCTCCATAAGGTATGTGGCCTCATAAAAAAGATACAAGACGTACACATGTTAAGATTTCACTATGAGACCTTCTTTAGTCTTTATCCACTTTTAGGAAAATGCATTCATCCCTGCTCTCCCATTCACTAATATTAATTTTCATCATTTACCTCTCCATAAGGTATGTGGCCTCTTAAGAAAGATACAATAAACAAATGCTAAGATTCCACTATGAGACCTCCTTTAACCTTTCTCCACTTGTAAGGAAATGCATTCATCCCTACTCTCCCATCCAATAATATTTTTTTTTGTCCTTTACCTCTCCGTAAGGTATGTGACCTCATAAGCAAGATACAAGGAACACATGTTAATATTTTACTACGATATCTTCTTTAATCTTTGTCTAGATTTGCAAGGAAATGCATTCATCCCTACTCTCCCATCCACTAATATTAATCTTTGTCATTTACCTCCCCATAAGATATGTGACCTCATAAAAAAGATAGAAGAAACACATGCTAATATTTCACTGTGAGACTTTTTTTAATCTTTTTCCATTTGTAAAGAAATACATTCATCCTTACTCTACCATCAACTATTATTAATCTTCGTCCTTTACCTCTCCATAAGATATGTGACTTCATAAAAAAAAATACAAGAAACACATGCTAAGATTTCACTATGAAACCTTCTTTAATCTTTATCCACTTGTAAGGAGGTCCTTCTAGAAAATCCAGGTTGAATCAACAAATCAAGTCATGCGAATGCTTCCATGCTCAAGTATATTTTGGAATGTCTTATTTTTTTCGTTAGAGATTCCTTCTCTCTCTATTATTTGAAGAATCTCTCCCCCCTTATTATTTGAAGAATCTCTCCCCCCTTATCATTATGGATGGTTCCTTAAAGAAAATCATTTTGGCCTTATATTTATAGTATTGACTTAATCATTTTAAAATTAATCTTGAACACACTTACAAAAATCGAACATGTGCCATCTACTACTATGCCAATATTAGTAGGTACCTCCATGGAACTATTATACAACTGCCTTTTCGGAATCTATCACATAAAAAAGAAGGTATAAGACTCTGCATTCATGGCGAAAATGAAGGCCCTAAAAGAGAAGAAAATTAGACTAATTACATTCTGTGAAGCTCGGACAGATGCCCTATGGAACATGGAAACCAAAGGATATATATATATATATATATATATATATATATGCACAGCTCACTAGCTTATGAAAGCCTTGTTAAGAACACCCACAGCGTACAGAAGATTCCAGAATATAACACTGAATTTTTGAAATAGTCAGGAATGAAGGAATTTTTTTATTTCATTAAAAACACTTCAATTAACTTAGTCTCATGGCAGCTCCCACGACAACAGTCAGGAATGAAGGCACCTAACTGTTTTTTGCGCATGGTATCTTCAATTGGTTGCAATATCCGACTGTGTCCTGCACTTCTCTAGCACCTGCGCAAGATGATCCATTCACAAGATTGGCGATGGCAAGGGAAACAAAATGCTCAAATATGTTTTATATAGGTAACAAATAAATAGCTGCAAATTTTCAAATGCTGAGTAATGAACAGGTATAACGTTTCAAATATATGTTTATTAAATATATGTAGTAGGAAATATTTAGAACATTCTATAATATGTTGGGTAGTGGTATAGTAGGTTCTAGGAAAATTTATTGTCAGTAATTTATCACCATCAATTTGTCTCATCGCATATTTATCGCTTATACAATTCACCAATTCATCATATATACATCTTTCAACATTTAAGTGGCCAAGAGCATCCGAAAAAAAGTACAGATATTTTGTTGAATGTTGTGGCATATTCACCACATATACATTTTTCAATATTTAAGTGGTCAAGAGCATCCAAAAAAAAAGTATAAATATTTTGTTGAAGACAAAAGAAGACTATATACAGTAAATATACCATGGCGATGAATTACTGGTGGTGAGTTGTATAAGCGATGAATATGTCACGATGATGAATTGTCAGCGGTGAATTTGCCTGATGCTGGTATAGCGATGAATATGTCACGATGATGAATTGCCAGCGGTGAATTTGCCTAATGTCAGTATAGTGTGATGGTTTAAATGTGGTGGTGTTATTCTTTTCATCAAGCAAACTTGCATATTATGATGATTTAAATGTGGTATCATTATTACCATCAAAGTTCAAATTTCGTTGGAATGTAATTGTTGAATGTTTATGTTGGAGATAAGATCACAATTTCTAACCTCAACGATTCATAACTTTGGATCAAAAGTATTTACTGTTTTAAAAAACAAAAAAATGTTCCACAATATAACACAGAATTCTTAGAATAGACTATTTGAAATCAATACAAAACTATTACAATACGCTATAACAATTACAAATATTTATTGCATTGAAAATCACTTCAACTAAGTTAGTCTCATAAATCTGTACATCTCATGGCATCAGGCTGATCAATCATTTTCAAACATGTGCACAGGAAATTGGTGTGGGGCCATTTTGAAATCAAGTCGCTCCTTTTACTGAACGGAATTCAAAACTTGAAGATAATACGTACAGATCACACTCCGACGGCCAAATACAACTTCACATGGAACTATCAAAACATTAGATTATTTTTAAATAATTGGTATATAAAGACAACATTTTCGGGTGTGATGAGGATAGGTTGGGTATATAATGCAGGGTTCTTTTGATTGGAGGGTCTTTTAATATAATGGTCAGTTTATATGTTTTATTTATGTGGGAAATGTGTCTTATGTCTCCTGTAAAATATCTAATATTTTATAAATTGTGATTTATATAATGTATAATAGATATTTTGAGTAAAACAATTTTCTTTTAGAAAGTTGTATCTCATATTTGAGATAATACATTTAGTATATATGGGGAGACCACATAAAGATAAAATAAATTTATAATTGTATGGATTTAACCAAAGATTGTAATCACTCCTGAGAGTATTGTCAAATTGGGGTGTCCACCGTAGAAAATGTCATATTAAGATTTTTAAAGTGTTTCTATTTTGATGTCTTGTATTGTTGTTTAACAACTAATTACAGTTGTATTCTTGACAGTCTATGACTTCTTTTTCATTGTAATCTTTATATTAGCATTTGATTCAATACAAAAAAAAAGGTGTATTTCTATTGTGAATTATTTTGTTGGTCTTTATTTGTAAAAGTGTATTTGAGATGGAATGAAGAAAGTTGTTAGAAGATAGCTTTATAATACCATATTAACTCTACAAAATGAGTTGAAAACATCCTTATAGAATAGTCAAGTTCTCTCTTATATCATATTCATTTTCCTTGTTAGAAGACGGGTTCATAATGCCAAAATAGCTCTACAAAATGAGTTGAAAACATCCTTATAGGACAGTCAAGTTCTCTCTTATATCATATTCATTTTACTACTATAAATATAATTAGAGTGGTGATATTGTTTGTAGTTATTTTCTTGAAAGGATTTTCTAAACTAAATCTTATGTTTTGTGTAATTTTCATGTTGGAATACTTGATTATCTCTATAGACACCTAAATTTGTTCATACTAGACCACATTTGATATTTCCCTATCCTCTCCATCAATCAAATAAATAATCATTAATTCATTCATTCTCCAACTAGATCAATTAATTAATACTTATTTAATTAGTTGATTTAGACTAATTAATCTACATTATCATTTCCTCTAATATTTAAATCCACATCACCCTCAATCATTGTCCATATAATCATAGCCATTAAATCCAACTGCATGGATCAAAATTTAAAATTTACATCTCTTGATTAGCATCCCTACCTCCTTTATGCTCCCACATATGTGAGCATGCAAAGGTCACTTCATAGCCACCCTACCACTTGGACTTTTCATTTTCATAAACCATCTTATTATATACACATGTGTGAGCATGACTAATTCTTATGTACCTCTATTTTTCACATGGCTAAGCCTTACGCAATGCCTTCATCTTCTTCAAATCCTAGCCCTCCATTAACAAGACATCTTCACGCTTGATTTTCATCATGGAAGATCTACATATTGGAGTGCCATCCCCCAACCCACCCCAACCCCTTCGTTTGATCATCTCTTCATATCCTAACTACATTATCTTACATTTTCTAATCATGCACTTCAAGCTATTATTATGTTTTCATTTTCTTGATCTATCATCATAATAAAAATATCATGTTACTATTTTACTAGGAAACTACATTCCATCCACCAATCTATCGCACATCACAACTTGAGAACATCATGTGGATATTTTGGGTGTACTCCATTACTATTCAATTGGAGGAAAAAAGAAGAAACAAGGTAAAATATCTCATTATTAATTAATTCATTATGTTATTTGTCTTTTTTATTTCCTCTTCTTTATTAAATTAAATTTTATAAATATTATTATTCTATTTGGATTAGTAGTATTATTTCCTATATTTGGTATCAATTGTAGCTTTAATTTGGTTGGTCAATGGAGAAAGGGTAATTTGGGGCCTATGTTAATATTGGTTCTAGGTGAGAGTATTTTGTATCTAGGTGAATCTTAAATTTTAGGTTCAAAGAAATGGAAAACTCACTTCCATAAAAATAGAGTTAAGAAAAATTGACAACATTAATTTTGAGCTTTAGAAACTCAAAATGGAAGCATGATAGTAGAGCATGATCAATGGAGGGTACTTATAGCAACACCAAAATTTTGATTAAGATAATTGGAATAAATTAGATAGAAAAAGGCTAGATATAATATTTTTGTTTTTGTTTTCTATATGCATTTCTTTTAAATGATTTGAGAGAGAATTGTAAGGTCCACATGAATTTGTGTCTTTCTCTTCATCTTCTAGTTATGTATTTAACTTATATGATACTATTATGATATCTTATTTTTTATAATTGGATATTCATACCATTTATCTGTATATATATGTTATTATTATTTTAAGATTTATCTTATTTAGTTCTTTAAATTTCATTGTTTTAGTAAACATTTGATTACATTGCAATTGTCTATTTTTGTAATATTAAGGTGATGTAATTGTTTTATGATTATAGAAATATGAATAATAAAGTTGGTCAATGTTACTTGTGCTTTAGTAATTTTTTTTTATCTGTAAGTTAGGCATAAGGGATCTATACCCCATAAAATGAAAAATAAAATAAAATAAAGATAGTGCATACCCAAATAATCAAGGTGCATTAGAAAAAATTCTATCACTAAGGACCATGCAACCAATCTTAAAATAGGAAAACGTTATAAATTACAATTTGGTATCTTCCCCCTTCAAGTTTAAAGGAGTACTGATTAGACCTTGGAAAGGTGGGCAACTCTATTTTCTTTAGAAAAATCCTTCTTTGTTGAAGATCTTAGTAACATTTGGAGCTTTGTTATTGTAGGATTAGACCTCTTCCTCTTTACTTTTTTCCACTCCTACTCTTTGTAATGAATACATTCAGGGGATGTTTCTTTGGGGTTGACCTCATTGTTGTCACTAGCAACAGTCCCCACAACCTTGGGGATTATTGGACCCACCTCATGATCTTCATCAGAATTTTTGATTTCTTTCTCCAAAGAATATGAGGGGTGATAATGGATTCACTTACATCACCAACCTCATGTGAAGCCTTGATAGGAAGCACTTGTTCAATAGGTGGAGAAGGAAACATTTCCTTCGAAGTGGCCTCTTGAGGAACTTGTGAGGAAGTTGTATCATTTTGTGATCTAGGAGAAACAACATGATGTTAGGGATCTACCTCAATCCACTAGGGTGGCCTTCTTATTGCTTGAATTCTCTCAAGCTCATGATTTTGCACCTTATGCCATTGATGTGTAGGGTGTTCTGTTGAAAAACATTTCCAGCTTCAGAAAGCTATTTTTTCATAATCTACTAGTTGTCTCCAACACCTATTACCCATTATCAGAGATATCTCCATAGGGATTCCAATAGATAAATCTATTTCTACACATAAATGAGTGCAAGAAAATCTCCTATAATTTATTGTTTCATTTGAAGTGTAATGATATTGTAACACTAAATAATCTACATGCTAGAGTCTATTCCATATATCAACATGAAGTCAGTTCATAGCAAGCAAATGGAATAATGTCCTTATGAAATAAATCAACATGTCTAACATTATAAGAAAAATAGCAAAGTAAAATAATTGGAACATGAAAAAAACATTGAATACTCTATCTCATAGTGGATTGGTGCTTATGTGGAAAGAATCCCTTTCCCAATCCTTTTCTAAGCTCCATGATGATGATATGAAATGCTAACTTGGATGAGTGGAGAGAGATACTAAGATTTTGGAGGATTAAAGCAATAGAGGAGGCCTCTATTTATAGCCAAGAAGGATAAAAGAATGCCAAACATGGAGGATGTGGGACTAAAGATCCACCAATGAAAAGATGCCACTTGTCATCATGTGAGAGGTTGAGGAATGAGAACATTTTGGTCAATGTGTCAAAGAGGGGGAGATTTGAAATTTTAATTTGATGACATGATATGTTAAATGCCAAGTTTGACCTTTGCAAGAGACATGTAAGAGACATGTAAGAGCTCATAAATGGCTTGTTGGATGTACATGTCAACTTGGGGGGAGATTCAAATTTGGAAGAATATTCTCGTTTTATGCCAAGTTGAAAGAAAATGATGAATTTAATAAATCAATAAATTGATTTATTTGTGCAAGTGGGAAAAGCTAGAGGATGTGATGGGTGATTAGAGTTAGCATTAATCATGGATTTGATTAATTAAGATGAGGATTAGGTGATTTGACCTTTTTTCTTTAGATTTAAAGATTAAACTAAATAAAAAAGGAGATGAATGATGTTTTCAGATTTAATTAAATAAAGGTTTGATTAGGTTATGATGATGATGCAAATGAGATGGTTTCAAGATGCTTAGAATAACCAATCTATATTATCCTAAACAACTTAAATGATAATGCAATGCACGTGAGATGGATGATGCGATAATGCCTATATCATTATGCAATAGATGTTTTATGCAAATGTATGATTTTATGAGATACTTAGACTAACGGATCTATATTATGATGATGACCATGAATGTGAGATGATATGCAGAATGCTGATGGTTTGTGGATGCAGGTTGGATGCACTAGTGAGGATGATGAACTGATCATGACGTGATGTTAGTGCGAAGAAGAAGAAATGAGAAATGAGATAATGACAAGAGGATCCAACAAGTCCATGATCTGACAAGACATTATTTAGAGATGATGATGATGATGATAGATGATGATTCACTTATCAAAGATTGGGACTTTAAAAGGGCTACTTACCTTATGTTTGATTACACATGTAGATACGATGCATCAAGGTATAAAGAACTAGGATGGCATTGTACCTAGTGCGATGAACTTTGACTCGACAAATAGATAGGAGTATTCTTGTTCACACTTGACATACAAAAACCTTGCTAGGACGTACCTAACAAAGCAAGTATTCACCAAGTTATATTACAAGAATGTCCAACAAGCACAACAGACAAAAGATAATGATCGTTGCCCCATTCCTTTTCTCTCTAAATCATTTTGAGTAGACATCATTGAGAAGTCATTGGAATGAGCGCAATAAGATAAATCAAAAGAAAAGATCAAGTACACAAACACGCCAATGTTCTTCATACCTCTAGCCAAAGGGATTTGTTTTGATAGGATAAGAATCGAAACGATTTCCAATAGATAATGCCATTGTAGGAAGGATATATCCTAGGACATGTTAGTGGATGGTGGCACGTCATTTTGATTATCCAAAGTGATTTCCAAAATGATGCCCATTGTCAGAATGATATATCCTAGGACATGCATTGTATAGGATGATGATGGGTTGATAAGTTGATTGATAGGCTATTAATATAAGGTTGATTGACATGTCTAAAAATGATCAAAAGTTTGATTTTTTGCGTTTCAAGGTTTGTTGCTTTGATTTTGGTTTTATGTTTGAAGCTTGATTTTGCTAATTGATGTGGTTCTTTCTATTTATGTTGCCAAAGGATCAAGGTGACAATCAGTTTATTATGGATGATTTATTATTTCGAGTGAAAGCGAGATGAAACGAATGGATTTTTCAAATATTTGGATGTTTTTGACATTTTTTGGAATGTTTTGAGGCTGTTTTTGGTATTTTTCAAGATTCTTACAAATGTTTTGATTTTCAAATTTTCAAATGTTTGTGTTTTCTAAGATTTTATGAATGTTTTTGGATTTTGTGTTTTTTGAATGTTTTTGGATTTTGATTTCTTTTTTGAATGTTTTTGGATTTTTGATGTCTTTTTTGAATGTTTTTGGCCTTTTGTGTCTCAGGAGCTGATCAAATATTAGCCTTGCCTATGTTTAAGCTCAAAGACGATGTAGTTCGGATACCATGTTTTTGATTTTTTTCTGACTTTTTGAGTGTTTTTGGATTTTTGATATGTTTTGGATGTTTTTGGATTTTTCGCATGATTTTGACGATTTGGATAAGGATGTGTGTGATGATATCAGTTCTTTGTTTTGGGATTTTTTTGCAAACCAAGGTAAGGTTGATTGATCAGATCGATGGATTGATTATGATAACATTGTTGAGGATACACAGCAACGCAAGGATAGTGTTAAGCAACACAAGGATTGGGATGGATATTCCTAGGTGATGAAGGATTGATTATGATAACATTGTTGAGGATACACAACAATGCAAGGATAGTCTTAAGAAACACAAGGATATCCTGGGATGATATTTTTTGATTGGATTTGATTGATCATGATTGATGAAGCTTGATTTGGAACAAAATTTGTTCGAATGATTTGATGTGATGTTTGAAGTGTAAATTAGATACGACTAATAGTGATTGTTTGGATTGATGTTCGATGGAAGATGAAGCTGGATATGGAACATTTGCTCATCAAAATATGCCATGGGCTAGTGATTTGGATTTTTGCTCACAAGTGGTTTGACCAATTTGATTTCACGTTTGCCAATGTTTGGATCACCACATAAGTTGGAGGATATAGATCAAGATTTATTACTGAAGTGAGATCTAAATATCTGCCCCCAATGTCTAGCAATGTATCAAATGCCATGGATGGATGCTTGGATAAATGTATGGATGGATGGGTATGGATTATCTTGCAATAAGATAAGGTGTTTGAATAGAAGATACTCATTTGGATAATGCTTCATGGCTAAGATAGTGCTGCATAGGATAGGATCAATGAAAATGACACATGTCAAGATGTTTACCATAAGCAAGCATAAAGTGTGTACCAAACTTTGTCAAGATCAAGATAACTCAGACTATGGATGCATATATATGCACATGGATTGGATAAATGGTCCATGGATGAATGGATTTATTATGGTTGAGATGGATGGAATGCTAGATTTATTATTGATGGAATAAGATGCTTTCACTTGAAATAGCACACGTAGATGCTTGATTCTACACATGACACCTATTTGCCAGGTTTTCATCATGGTACCTATCCAAAGTTCCACCGTAGTGGTTTTCACTAGAGGAGAAAAAAAAATTCTTTACTATTTTCAATCATTTTTCTATTTTTTTATATTTTCATATTTTATTTTATTTTTGTTTTTTAATGTTTAAGCTCGTAGCCGAACCACCTTGTGAGGTGGTGATGTGAACACTTTTTCATATTATATCGATGTCCTTCTTGAAGAAGTTGTTTTTCTAAGATACGTTCACTTGAATACAAGTTTTGAGATTCCTGATTTGCTTCATTGATACTGGAGTTAACTTTGTATTTGTGCGCACATCGCGATAGAGAGCCTTCTAAATCCTTATGATAAAGGGTCATTGCCAACACACGGTCAATGTAAGAATTGGATAATATGTGTGGAGGCATGGATGGAGTGTGTTTAGGGATAAGAGATGGATTGGTTGACAGTTTGGAACCTTTAACTCTCCAAACTTGGGAAGATGAGCAATGATGGTGGATATAGAAGTGTCCATGGAATTAGGACCAACTGCTTGATACACTTTGTATGTTGCTTGAAAATCTTACTTTTTATAAGTTTGTGGACATCCTTGATGGATACTTTTCCTTTTTTTATTTTTCCCCATAGTTTCTTTGACTGATGGAGTTTGATAGGGATAATATTTCTTTGTATGTTTTGGTATCCATACGTATTTGATTTGTCCATTATGCTTCTCAGCTTCTCTTGCTTTGATAACATTCATTGTGCTTTGATTCAAATCTTTCTTTTGATGTTGGTCCTAATTCATGGATGGGATGATGGGTGGATGAAGATTCATGATGTGGTTGGTTGTAGTATTGACATTAGTTTCATCATAAGGACTCTTCGTGGTCCCTATGTTGACATTTTCTTGAGACATAGTTGCCCCCAATATTGTGGAAGTATTACCTTCATGGACATTCTGTTCCCTAAGAGCTCTTGTTTAAGAATGAATTCTCTGATAAATGACCACCGTAGATGATGTTATTAATTTGTTGCTTTGCTGACTCTAAAATATCATATTTGTCTACATGTTTCCTTGAGTGGATAATGGTGGATATCTTCATACATGATGTCCTTAGTTTGAATTTGCAATATATTTGATCCTGATGTTGACAACTTAGTTTGACTGTAGGAATCAATAACTTGTTCTTTACGTGTAATAATATCGAGATAAAGGAATCCTGCTCTGAATGAAGATCATCTACGTTTCCATCCAAAGAAAGCATCTCATGGGTAGTTAGAAGAGTATGTGCTATGTGGACATGATCATCTTGTATAGATAGGAGAGTGTCCATTAAATCATTATAGTATCTTGGAGATACAAATTCTTGATCAAGTGAATAATTTTGGAATCACCTTTGACATGCTTTGGATCAAGTTCTTAACATCAGTCAGTTTCAAAAGGTTCTCGGATGTCATCATTAGGCATGGGAATTGGCTCAATATCCTCTTCATTTTTTAGTGGACTTGGATCAAATGTTAAGTTGAAGATTCCTTCAATATCGGTAATCATGAGGTTGAAGGATGTTGATATGTCTTGGAAAGGACCATTGCTAGACTTTGGTGAAAGATGTTGATCATGCTTTGGAATGAATTCTTGAGATATTCCCTCTAACTCATTAGGTGATGTAGAGACATTTTCAACATGGCCATTGGTCGAATCCTGATCATTGTCCCCAATAGTTATCATTTTTTTTGTATGTTCTTGTGTTTGTTGGGTAGCTTGAGTAGCTTGTGTGGCTTGGGAGGCTTGGGTAGCTTGAGCAGCTTGCTGAGTGATTTGGTACTATTGGAGTTCTTTTTGGTAGGCTTGGTAAGCTTTAAGCGCATTACTGTATTGGCTTGTTACGTTCGGTTTAGCTGGTTGTGGTGGAAGATTCAAAATTGTGTTCGATGCAATGACAAGTGGTTGAGATACACTTGGAGCAATCATGGCAGTGAGGGGTTGAGATGTGATGGGTGTGAGAGTGGTGGTCGGAATGATTGAAGTGATGGTTGGAATGACTGAGGTGATAGGTCCTTGGGAGACCATGTTTTGATTTGTCAGGATAGACATTGTTGTTTGATTGGATACCATATGTTGTTATGATATCAATGGTATATTTGGAGGATTTCATGCAATGATTTGAGTGGTGCTTGATGGATTGCCTTGGTTTGATCAATTTTGGAAAATGTTTTGATTTGGGATGATGTTCAGATTTGGCATTATAGGTTGAAATTAAACATTGTCTTGATTTAGGTAACTTTGATTTTGCATGGTGTTACCTTGTCTTGGAGTCGTTAACATCTTGTTTAGACTTGGAACAACATTTGTAAACATATCTATCCCAAAGTTTTCCAAGTGTGGATTTGAAATGTTCATGTTTGGAAAACATGTACTTAGTATATTCACATTTGGCATGTATGGACTTGGTGGGATGATGTTGTTTATTTGAAGAATCACGCCTTGATTGTTCGATTGATAGATTTGTAGGTTTGGGCTCAGATTTAAATATATCATTGGGAAAGGTGTTCCAAAGTTTTGACTAGGAATACTCACATTTTTCGTAACATCGAGGTTTGTAGGAGATAATGATCCCATGTACAAATTGTAAAGATGTGAGTGTTAATAATCAATCGGCATTGTAAGGCTTTGACTTGGTTTACTCATGATGTATGGATCAAGTTTATTTTCCATGTTCTTCTTGTGTTTTGACCTTGTTGACCTCTAAGGTGTTTTAGGACCAATGAATGATGAAAGGGGTGAATGATATAGGTGTTAAAGGTTTAGGAAGTTTGGATCAATGCTAGACTTAGGATTTGATTTTGATTGGCTTGATTGGATAATGAACTTGTAAACCCTAAGATGTTGGATGTGATATTAGGATGAACTTGTTCAAAGGATTGCTAATTTAATTGGATGTATGAGAAAGGATGCATTCCCATACACCTAAGTAAACAAGGTGATTTTGATTTTGATGATTTACCCAAGTCTAGAATGATGCTTTCAAAGCTCTAAAGTTGTTTGTGGGATGGACTTTGATAGATGTTTGGAATTTGGATGAAGTGTTTGATTTGATCCTAAGTGAACCTAAGGATAACCTTGTTTACAAGACCAAGATAGTGAAGAACATGCTTTCCTCTAAGAGTAGTTCAAAACCCAAAAGACCAATGTTTGTATGAAAAACCATACAATCAAAAGATACACAAGCACATGTGTGGGGTCCAATTGACTTAATATTTTCTTAATGGATTCTTTTTACTACAAACACTTCTTGATTAGTTCTCAAGTTGAATGGCCAATGTCCTAATTTTCTTTCATCCCACAAAATGCATTATGTGGAAATCGAGGAAATCAAGGCAAAGGTTTCCTAATGTTGACCTTAGTAGGATCAAATTGAGATGAAATCCGAATGCCTGGAAACCTCTAAGGACATGAATCCCAAGGGAAAGAAAGGGCATGCAAATTTGTTCAAGGATATTTGCTTCTCCTAAAGGGTTTGAAATTTGAATGATTTGTTTAATGTTTGTCTAAATGTTTTGGATCCAAGCACTGTGTTTTCAAACTGACTCACAAGCAATATAACATCCTAGCTCAATTGGTATGTTTTTCTTGGTGGGCTTGCCTCATCCCCTTCATAGTAGAAAAGATGATTTTACATGCAACCAAGGAAAAAATATAAAGGTATGTTATGAATGAAATCTTAACCTTTATATTTTAACCAAGATCGGACATGGCAAATAACTTCTTGGAATCTAAGTTCCAATGCACCACTTTGATAAACTTGTTGGATGGACTGGTTGGATACTACATACAAGGTTCTTAATGACAACAAACTATGAACACCGGAACCAACACTCACCCACTTGGACACTTAAGGCTCTTCAACCATTCCCATTCCACTTAAGGCCTGAGATTAGGTGCAATCTATTGTTGGTAGGGATTGGTGCTAATTTCTCATGATTTCACACCCTTTGATATAGCCCACTCGTAAATGTGTTTGCAAGAACTTTCCTATGAGTTTCCTATTGCGAGGTGTTTCTCATAGTAATCCCTCTCTTAAAGGTGACTTAAAGCAATAAAATGCATTTTGAGTGTTTCTCTTACACCCTAGATCGCATGAAGCACAAGGGGAGAGGATACATACTCAAAAATGCACAAAAGACAAAATCACACAATTCAAGCACTTGTTTGTTTTAGCCTCAAAGCATTGATGAGTTCGTTTTAAGCACCAAAAATCAAATGTGAATTTTGCTTGTTCAATTCTTAGCCTCAAACAAAATCTAGTGGATTTGTTCTGAGATCCGTTTTAAGCCCCTTTTGTAACAAGAAATTGAAGTGTTCTTTTTAAGAGCCCAAAGAAAAAGTGTTAGTCTAAAACAAAAAACTTAAACCATGAGACGGAAGCTCCAAGCATTAAAAAATGCTTTATGAATTTCAAGTTTCAACACTCAATTTTCTTCAACTCTGACCTTGCACGCTTTTTCTTGATTTAAATGCTTACCTACAAATAGTATAAAGTTATCAAAAATAAGATAACCCACCAAATCTCTTATAAACTGAAAAATTAACAGTAAAGAACAATTATCGAAAAAATAAAAAGATAACCCATGAATTTTTCCCTTCAAATTCCTATACACATAGCTTTTCATCCCTCTGCCTTTGTAATCTAAACATTCTTGCATCCAAAGCTAGGCCTCTTCGTCAATGGCCCGAACCTCATAAGTTCCTTTTAATCTACGCTCAGTAATATAGCTGTAAATGGCTACAGAAGTGGTTCCTCGATTGTTTCATCTAGAGGAAAGAAAATTTCAAGCTTATTTCCTCATTAATATTGCAAAAGAATCTTCATAGACCTCCCTCTTTCGTAGAATACAGCTAAAAATATTCTTATAGCTGGAAAATTGACCTAATATTTTACAATTTCTTCAACTTTTCCTAGCCACGGGAATCTTTAAAGCCGAATTTGTATCAAACCCGCCTCTCACAGCCAAAATAGCCAGAAGTTAGGCCATTAAACTCCAGTAGGCAGTATGCTCTAAAATGCCAGAATTCTGATCCTTCTAGACTTTCTACTCTATGACATGATGAATGTAATCAATGCCAATCAAATCCAACTTTCCAACATAGCACCCTGGTGTCAATGTATACAAAGCTAAATAGTTATTATACCTCTTTCATTTTATGTTAACTTCATCGTAGGCATATTGATCTTCCTCCTAATTAATTTTCTTCCACAAGTATTTTCCACCTATTAAAATCTACAGTTGAAAACTTTATACGCAAAACTTCATCTAGTAGCTAAATAGTTATTGATAAAAAAGAGCACTGCAATTTGATAGGGACTAATGAGAGCCCCACCATGGCTCATTTTGTCTAACACAAGAACTCAATAACTACATGCCAGAATATTTAATACAAAACAATTGTATCTTTGATTTAGACGCGCAAAGGACCATCCAGGGAAATTGTTGGTCTGAACGGAAATGATTGTGCACCCTTAATGATGCCCGGCCTGGAGAAGTTAAATTATCGATGAACTGGTGGCATATGAGGAGCTCCTGTGTAGCTCAAGAAACCTGCACAAGCTTACACAAGCAATCTATGTGTGTGAGATAAATGCACTAGCCAAGAAATGAATACGTCAACCTGTTAATTGATGGAGGCAGATTTTAAACAATCTGTATTACCATAAACACCTTATCTTTACACAAGTTTGGTAAGCACCATTTATTTTCCTTATACAAAATCGGCACACAATGTCAAAATGATAGCACTCCTCGGCCCTTTCATTTCACTTTCACCGGAAGTTAGGGAATAACTCGTGACTTATGCATCGCTCTTCATGTGATATCTATCTCGAAGGGAGGACGACCAGTGGAGAAGATAGATAACTTTCTCTGTAAGTGTTTTCTTCAAGATTCCAGTGTTGCTTTAAAACTTTCAAGATCCATGCCTCATGCCTTCTACCACAGATCTCAATCTCATTCTCAACAATAGTTCTAAAAGATAGACGATTTCAAAAAAGATTTTTTGCGATCAAAGTATTAAGAGAATTAAATAGATGAACATGCCTTGTCAGCTATAATATTTCTTATTTGCTCAAGACATTAGGGAATGCGTGTTGGTTTTCTGCTTTATTGGATCCACCAAGTTAGACTCGAGTAGAGTATATAGAAGCCACAACTAAGGTAGCAACAGAACAGGCTGTGAGAGTGAGATGCGTACAAGATGGAGATAGGTAGGCTTCCAGGAGAAATGAACTCTACGATTAGCAATAGAGGTCACACAGAGAGATGTAGTGTGGGATGATTTATCACTATCATATGGAAATAGTGATGTCCTTAATTGCAAGTATAATTCTATCTGAGGTTGGTTTCTTCAAAGGATGATGACCTCGGTGGCTCAATCTAGGAGTAGGCTGAGGACACACTATCTTATTAGGGCTATATCTATGAGGAGTGAGGTAGAAGAGGGGTCTTTAATTTCTTAAGAGAAGCTACCCCAATCTAATTTATCTATTAGAGACTCTTGTTGCAGCCACATGGATGTATTTGATGTAACATAAAACATCTACACATCCACCATAAGTAATATGACTCCCAGCATTTACTCAAAGCTAAAACAATGCTTTTAGTAAGTAATATGACTCCCAAACCATGACTTCCACAGTTGATGGAAAAAAAATTAAAACATGATCCTAGATTGTGACAAAATCTCTTAAAGAAGAATTTTCAACATAGAATAAATACAACAACAATTCTCTCGAGTTAGATAGAAACTAAAAGTCATAGATTCGTTCCATTTGAATACAAGTTTTTCATTGAAAAAAAAAGATCATAAACACTTAAGAGATAAACAAGAAGAACAATATTGAGCTCGCAAGCAACAATTCTACATCAAGGAAGCAAATACTTGAAATACTTGTTGGTTCGGGCCCTCCTTCTAGCACCATCTGTAACACCAAATAATCTGCATGCTAGAGTCTATTCCATCTATCAACATTAAGTCAGTTCATAGCAAGCAAATGGAATGATGTCCTTATGAAATAAATCAACATGTCTAACATTATAAGAAAAATAGCAAAGTAAACTAATTGAAACATGAAAAACACATTGAATACTCTATCTCATAGTGGAATGGTGCTTCTGTGGAAAGAAGCCCTTTCCCAATCCTTTGCTAAGCTCCATGATGAAGATGATATGAAATGCTAACTTGGATGAGTGGAGAGAGATACTAAGATTCTGGAGGATTAAAGCAATAGAGGAGGCCTCTATTTATAGCCAAGAAGGATAAAAGAATTCCAAACATGGAGGATGTGGGACTAAAGATCCGCCAATGAAAAGATGCCACTTGTCATCATGTGAGAGGTTGAGGAATGAACACATTTTGGTCAATGTGCCAAAGAGGGGGAGATTTGAAATTTGAATTTATGACATGATATGTTAAATGCCAAGTTTCACCTTTGCAAGAGACATGTAAGAGCTCATAAATGCCTTGTTGGATGTACATGTCAACTTGGGGGGAGATTCAAATTTGGAAGAATATTCTCTTTTTATGCCAAGTTGAAAGATAATGATGAATTTAATAAATCAATAAATTGATTTATTTGTGCAAGTGGGAAAAGCTAGAGGATGTGATGGGTGATTAGAGTTAGCATTAATCATGGATTTGATTAATTAAGATGAGGATTAGGTGATTTGACTTTTTTTATTTAGATTTAAAGATTAAACTAAATCAAAAAGGAGATGAATGATGTTTTCAGATTTAATTAAATAAAGTTTTGATTTATTTAATCAAAGAGGGATAATGATAGGCTTAAATTAAATAAAGTTGTTTTATTCAATTTAAACGAATGATCTTAGGGAATTGAAATTAATGAACTTGATTTACCTGATGAATGGATGAATGTGAATGATGCTAATTTTGTATGTCTACAGATACTTACCAAACCATTACCAATAGTACATAGACAACCCAATTCCCAGAGTTCAAGAGGAAGATAGGGAAATCTCACCCAAAGGTAGGTAGATGTGAAGGTATCTATACAGGGATTGAAAAAAGAAAACAAGACCTTCATACATATGTATCCTCCTTGAAACATCGATGGCTCAGATTTCAAAACAAAATCCATGTCTTTTGTTGAATTAAATTCCAAAATAAAAAACCCTTAGGTGTAGGGAAAAATATAGATTTCCTCTTCCATATACTCCTTCCAGTTCTATGTATTCCATGTGCGTAAATAACTCAAATTGGGCCATGATTTCATCAATCTATAGATGAGAGGATGTTTCTACAAATAATCCTCTCTATCTCCAGTCAAATATTCTAGATTTAACTTAGGAATATATGTAGAGAGTCGTACAGGGAGAGGACACACTTTGTTACTATTTTTAGTTGTTGTAGTGACACAATTATAGATTGGTGGGGGAGAGTTGGGAGACGTGTTGAACACCCAAAATACTAAGAGGGGGGGTGAATCAATTGATATTCTTTTAAACCACTTAAGCATCTAAACATTAAATCCTTATAACATATTCAATTTGTAGTATGAAAATAACCAACAACATCACATGACACGTGAACATTAGATTTTTATGTGGAAAACCCAAAATGAGAAAAACCATGGTGAGGATTAGCTCACAATATATTATAACAGGTTAGAGTATACTACAAAAGTGCTCATTGTAGGTGGACACACTGCTATTTGAGTTTCAAGTAGACCTTGAGTGTCTTTGACTGTCATTTGACTCACTGTCTGTACATAATGCCATGTATGTGAGACTCCAACGCGACGTGCTAAATTACAATTCCCGCACCACGTCCTCGGATAGAGAGCTCTCTAAGTCACGGTCCAGATAGCACTATGCATACCTAAAGTATGCATAGGCATACAATTCTATTTCCAACTTGTGCACAATTTTATTTCTCCCCATGTTCACACTAAGGGGGGTTTAGAGATTAGTGCTCACATGGGTGTTTAGATTATAATAATTAGCATGATTAAATAAATAGATTTATGTACGATAATGTTTAGTAGTTGAGAAATAACTTCTTGTTAAATTATAGTAAATGACTTTTTGTGAGTTGTTAAAAAAATTGACATATTTAACTAGCTATTATTAGAGCTTTCCTATAATATAGCATATCCAATTCCTATAAATATGCATATATGTATTATTGAAGAGAGATGAATTAGAAATATATTATTTATGTGTCAATTTTTTTTTTGGTCTAACTACCCATAATTCACTACTACAGTTAAGCAACAATATGTGACTTAAAAAACTACTTATAAATGATTGAACATGGTTGTATGACCAGTAGTAGTTTATTTACAGTCATTTATAATGCGACCGAATTGATGACTAAACCATTTTTAGTCATTCAGTTGATCGATGAGGTTGTTAATTTAGTCGCTCAATTGATCGATTTGGTCGTTGATTTAGTGCTTGAGTGATTGACTTGCTTGTTAGTTTAGTCATCTGATTGATCAATTTGGTCATTGATGTATTTGTTAATTTGATTGATTTCGCAGTGTGTAATTTAGTCGTTAATTTAGTCATTGATTGTTTTAAACTGGTCACTTATTCAGTCATTTTTTTATTCACTGGTATATTTTATCATTAATTTAGTCATTGATTGATGTTAATTGGCCACTTATTTAGTCATTTTTATTCACAAATTTCTGTCCATTGGTAGTGTATTTAGTCACTAATTTTAATCATCATTTTGCTCAATTTGGTATTTTATTTAATTGTTTTTATTCACTGATTTCTGTCAACTGATAGGCATATTAATACATTGTTTATTAATTGCATAATCATTATATTTAGTCATATTTATTCACTGATTTCTATCAATTGGTAGTTTATTTAATTGTTTTTGTTCATTGATTTCTACCTATAAGTGTCGAAAACAAGACAATTCTTTAATTGAGGAATAAACATATAAAAACATAAAAAAACATAATCAGTCATTCATTTGCACATAATGAAATGATTATTAAAAAGGAAAAATACTAAAATTTTATTGAGAAAACGTGTTCTTACTGCAGATACAAGACAAAAATGTGTCTTTTCTTTGAAAAATGTACTATTACAAATTGTGTTTCTCAATGTTGTGACTGAGAAAACTAAGTTACAATACCTTTTTTTGGTTATGCAAGATATTACAATTTTGATGACAATTCTATGTTGCAACTTATTTGCAACTACACATACATGTATATTGCACTCTCTTCAACTTTTCTTCTTCTCTACACCTCTTTATCTACTCTGTATTTACTTCTTTTTTTTGTACCCCTATTCTCTGCGTCTATTGCTTACACAACAACATATCTCCTCTTCTATAATGCACCAGTTTAAATGAGTAGAACCCAAACAAAAAGAGAAAAAACATAATCAAGGGGTGTTACATTACAGGTGCAGTAAGATAGAACATTCTTTGTTCTACTCATAAAATGTACACATAAATCAAATTTTATGGTTTTTGATTGGGTGCAACTTATTCAGGCTTAGTACATTATCTATCTATAACTTCACTCTACACACTCTGCTGTTGGTAACCCTTATTTTTCTCTTCTACACATACAGCTAACACTCTGTGACTTTTTTCAAATATTTTAGTGGCCACCATGTGAAGGTCCCTTGTTTCTCTTTTAGATGGGAAACTCCATATATTTTTTCTAGATGAGGAAAGGGTATGTTACTTGAGACTTGTAAAACACACACATTTTCATCTCTTGTTCCTTTCAATTTGGCTCCATGTACAATAGATAGTGAGTGAATCCACCCAATACCCGCAACAACACCATCATGCAGATCCAACACTTCAACTGAATCCCCTTCTTGGAGTTCATCAATAAATGTCTACAAAAACAAAAAATAATACATTATATTGAGATATTAAACATACATTATATTATTTTTGACAACTGCATGTAATGTCTTATGTCTTGGAACAAATCATTTTTTGTATGTGCTTTTATAGAATACTCTATTACAACTAAGCTCTAAGATTCCAAATGTAAGTTATATGTTCTCCCTTAATTCCATAATCTATGTATACTAGCTAATTACACTTCACTACTATTCTAACTAGCTTCTATCAAATAGGTAATGATTACCCTTATTTACATAATACAACAACCATTACTTACTTGCATGTGGTTTCATAGCACTCACCTTGAGTTCAACACGACTACCACTATGAATATCATGTGCATGCGCATTGATTTCATCATCATAACCACTATCAATGTCATTGTAGACATTAAGTTGTACAACTTTCTAGAGAGTTCTCTTGACAAGGCCTTTTTTTTGTCATTCTTTCATATAATTGCTCTGATCATGTGGTTTAATCATCATGAAAAAATTGATATAAGTCGGGTATGTGCAAGATCATCATGGAAAAAATAGGCCCTTAAGTGGCAAAAAAATTCAAAAAAATCAGAGTTAGGAAACTTGACGTAAAAATTTGAATAAGTTATCTATATTATTTCAAAACTATGTAAGAATAGAATCTATAGTAAATTGAATGTAGTTTCTCAACTACTAGGTTTATTTAAAAATAAAAATCTATTTGGTGAAATTTGAAATTTCAATGTAGTAGTACTTAAATTTCATGGAAAAATAAGAAGTAGGTGCACTGTCACCCCTAACCACAATAAAATGATCATATTTTTATAATATTTTAGATATAAGTAGAGGACTCATGTCCCATGTGATGCATAGTTTTGTAATTTTCCTCCAAGTAAATAATTAATTATGAATTTTTAACAACTTTTTAAAAATATTAAAACTCAGTATGTCGACCACCTTAACTTGGTCAAAATTCGAAATTCAATTTTTATTTTTTAATCCTATAGCGTGAAGCAAAGAGTGTAGATGTTTTAGATTTGAAAAATGTGATACGTTTGAAAGCTATAGATGTTTTCCAATGAGCCTATCAATCAGGACTTTACTCGTAATTCAAATAGAAAATGAATAATAATTATTTATTAAATTCAAAGTAAAGCATAATTTATATTGGTGGAAAGTTGAGAATCTCCTTTAAAAACCCTTTTCGTTTCATCAATTTTGGGTTAAAAAAAGTTGTCGCCACATACCCATCATATTGCCACTTTTTGGCCCATCATGATCCTGCACATACCCAATCAAGTAAAGAATTAAAAGCTATAATTTTTTTTCCAAAATAATATTTTTAAGCATGGAGTATGTGTAGGATCATCATGGAAAAAATAGGCCCTTAAATTAGGCGAAAATTTTAGGAAAATCATAGTTAGGCAACTTGGCGTAAAAATTTGAATAAGTTATCTATATTATTTCAAAAATATGTAAGAATAGAATCTATAGGAAATTGAGTGTAGTTTCTAAACTACTAGGTTTATTTAAAAATAAAAATCTATTTGGTGAAAATTTAAAATTTCAATGTAGTAGTACTTAAATTTAAGGGAAAAGTAGGTGTCTATCTGACCACCCTAACCACAATAAAATGATAACATTTTTTGATAAGATTTTAGATATAAGTAGAGGACTCATGTCCTAATGTGATGCATATTTTTTAGTAATTTTTTTCCAAGTAAATAATTAATTATGATTTTTTTATTACAAATTTTAAAAAATATAAAAACTCGTATGTCTAACCACCTTAACTTTGTCAAAACTTCATGAAATTATTTTTCTTTTTTTAATCCTATAGTATGTGAAGCATAGAATGTGACACATGTTTTGGATTCAAAAAATGTGATACTGTTTGAAAGCTATAAATGTTTTTCAATCAACCTATCAATCAAGACTTTAGTCATAATTCAAATAGAAAATGAATAATAATTATGTATTAAATTCAAAGTATAGCATAATTTATATTGGTGGAAATTTGAGAATATCCTTTAAAAACCTGTTTCATTTCATCAATTTTGGGTAAAAAAAAGTCGTCAGCCACATACCCAACACATACCCATCATATCACCACTTTTTGGCCCATCATGATCCTACACATACCCTATGTAGAATGATAAAACATTGAGACAAATAACTGACAACTATTATGTTAATTACCTCAACTTCAAGACAACTAAGATGACTGTGTTGTGCATTCTTGTCCACTTCATCACTATCAATATCGATAGCTTTGTTGACACCATGAAGGTGTTTTTGTTTTCCTATTTCTTTGTTTAAATTTCAATGCATTTGGTTTAACCATCATGTAAATAAATATACAAAGCATTCAATAGTCAAGTAAAGAATGCAAGCTATAAATTTTTCCAAACAAACATTTTCTAGATTACTCCAACAATAAAGAAACTGGGTTGGATTCTCCTACACATATATTTCAATAATCTACATTTTAAGAGGCATTTGTATATAGAACTTCCAAACAAGAAGAAATGAGATCAATAGAGCCTATTACCTCATCTGAATCCATGGGTTTATGCTCATTCTATGTAGAAACTATAGGGTTAACGACATGAACCAACTGTGTAACTTGCTGACTAAGGCCTTATATGCAACTGATTACCTTTTGGTACCCTAGTTCATTTGAGTTGACATGATCTATAGAGGCTCCTACTGGGCATTAAATAGATGGTTGTGAAATCTCTGTTGATGAACTATATTTCAACTTCATCCTACTCTTAGATTTACTAGTATCTAGTGTTGCCATATAATTGACAATATCTTTTGCACATGCTTCTCTATTACTGTTTTCCACCTAAAATACAATGGCAATTTCAACATATAGCCATTTCAATAAAAAATTGAAATAAATAACACAATGTAAATTGAACCAAAAATCCATACACTTACTACAAATTCGTCAATTTTGGCGTGCAACCCACCTTGGCCAAATGTATATCCATCCCTCATATTATATCTTGCTCTCTTACCTCTGTTACTCTTTTCCAAATATTCTTCAGAATTCATACTTTCAATCAATTCATCCCACTCTTTCGGAGATAGACTGGAGTCAAACCTCTCTTTTCTCAACATGATTGTTTTTCTACAACTGTATCTATAATTGTTCATCAAATTCTCATCCTTTGCTTGTAATATTTTCTAGAGATTTGTCCATCAGTAGTCTCAAAAGCATTTTCCATTTTTTGTATAACATTTTCTATAGCTCATAGATCTTTCTCTACAAAATTTGATTTACAAATATCTAAATGGGCCATACATCTTACACCGAACTTGATGGACCCCTTTGCAACATTTGGCCCCATGGGATCACCATCTCTCAATACTTCAAGCAAGAATGGATTCTTTCCTTCTAATTTTATTTTGATGACCTCAAATCTAGGTATTAAAATCATAAGGATCCCGCCACAATTAAATTATAAAAGAGGGGTCCTATTAAGGGGGAACCCATTCGCCACTAAAGGAAAATTAGTCTTGGCACAATTTTCTAGCACCAAGCTTCAAGGAGGTCAAAAACATCAAAAACCCACCTCAAAAATGTAAAGAAAGGGGTGTCCTACATGGAGAGAACTCATTTGCCACTAAATGAAAATGGGTCCTAGCAACATTTTTTAGGACACCAAATTTACCAAATTAAATTTCATTCAATATCATTATTGGGTTTTTAAATAGATTCTTGAAAAGAGGGCTTGAATTTGAATTAAAGGTCCCAATTAAGCTCAATTAACCACCATTAGTTAAGAGGAACCTAGATAAGTGTGAAAGTGTGTTACAAAACTTTACAACACCATAAATATGGTACAAATTAAGTACATTTTATTAAAAAGGGTCTCAAGATCAATGTGAATGTGTTACAACACATTACAACATTAAACCTAGGAAAAATAAGGTTAATTCAATGACAATTATTCCCAAATCAAGGTAAAAGGGATACCTTTTCCTTACTACATTTTTCCCCCACTTTAGTGAGAGGATGACCCCATGTCAAACTCACACTAAAGTAGACATTCAAGACACTTAATTATGCAACAATAACAAAGATACATAATCATACCTTGTCAAAGGCAAAGAAAAATAATGAAAAACAAAGGATCAAGCACAACCATTCCAATGAGATGTGGAATGGGGCTATTTATCCATAACATATGCTACTCACTCTAGGGTAGTGAAACCTTAGTCTTTCCACTAGGTGAGTTATCCCAATGAAGTGGAAAATGAGAGAATCATATTAGCCTCTCATACAATATGGAAGTTATCCTCATGACAACTTTGATAAGGCACCACAATGTAGTTATTTTGTAAATTATTTTTTAATTTCATGTAAGTTTTTGTTAAAGGGGATTTTGCTTTGTTCGTGTAAGGTATTCTTCTTAGGGAGAATTGTTCATAATGTCTCCAAGAGGGGACAAGTCAAGGGTATCATATCATCACTCATGGGATTCCTTTTTTGCATCATTTCATGATGGTATATCATACACTCTTGGAGGACATCCAGCCTAATGACACCACCAAGAAGAGGACACATCACAAGAAATAAGAAAATCAGGCCATATAATTTTGTCAAAATATCTCATCAATGTATGTCCCCAATTTAAAGCAATTGCTACACCATTACTATGAGCAATTTCTTTAAAGTAGCCAAATATTTTTCTTAAGACATGAGAGATTTCCTCGAAAAACCCTATGCCTAGTCATATGTTTATGAAATAAGTTGCATCATGAATAAGGTGTTTCTCTCAGAATGCAATACTAAAGATAACTCAATACATCATAAGTGATCCAAATTAAGGCATGTTGGTAACATCCCAAGTTTTCTCTTACATATACATGAAGGGAGGTGAACTAGCCACAAGAGACAATGACAAGTGACATACGAGGAAAAAGATAAAGATTGGCATAAAGCATCCACCTTTGGTGCAAAGTGTCCAACTACCTAATCCCTTGCCCCCACTGGGTGCAGGACAAGGGTGAGCCATGAAAATCAATATTAATTAGAGGAACTAGGTGTTACAACACAAGGAAGAGCACCACATTCCTTAAGATGTTGAATTTTGTTACCCAAATCCTTACATTCATTAGTAGAATGACCATGAATTCTATGATATGCACAAAGTGAACTCTTGTAGTTAAAAATGTTTCATGTTCTTTGATGGAGAGATATCAAATCATCTTGGAAGAGTCTCAACAAGATACTCTTTTGATCAATAGTAGAAGATGTTCTTGTATTTTGTGACAAAGAGATCACTTGCTTAGTACAAGGTTTCATACTTATACAAGACTCTTTAGATTGTGATATTTTGTACTCTCCTTGAATGGAGGGTTTAAAATCTGATGAACTCCAATCATTATTGTTTTGTGTGATGACATTGATATTAAGCGAGGATTTCTCTATTTCATTCATTTCTTTCAAATGATATTAATCAAGACCACTAGTGTCTATCATTTTAGGATTTGCTAATGTTAAAGTTGGCTTAGAAGAATCTTTTGTAAGAGTGTTGACATTAAGTGAAGGATTTTTTATTGGTTTGATTTCTATCAAAGGACAATAACCAAGACTATGAGTTGTTTCTTGCATGTTAGGCTCTATAGGGACATGGATACCTTGTTCTCTAGCACCACATCCTTTTCCACTATAACCAAGTTGCTTCATAAGTTCATAACCTCTTCCATAAATCTTTTTCATTTCTTTAGGACTTGGTGGTTGTTTATAATCAACTTCATTAAAGTTTGTTGTGTAATTTGCTTGATCATCTAAAGTAGTTAAGGTGGATGCTTTCTAATTTTGCATTGAATCTTGTGTTCACATTAATGCTTTTTCTTTTCCCTTTGTAGACTCTTTTGTGATGATCTTGTATTCACTCATAAATGTTGGTGTGAAATCTATGGAACCCCAATCATCTTCTAACAACTTAGTGACTTGGTCAATGTTCTTCTATTTTTCTATATCTTGCACAATTTCCACTTGCACAATTGGTGTTAGTATTTTAAAAGGATTTTCCTTGCTTTTATCAATGTTCAAACAATTGTCTAGTTCAGGGTCAGCTCTGATTATATAAAATTTGTTGTTGTAAATATAGTTCATTTTACGATGAAGGGTAGAAGGAACCCCATTCATATCATGAATCCATGGCTTTCCTAAAAGAATATTATATGAAATATCACTAGGCATAACATGGATCAGAGTTTGCAAGGTAACCTTCCCAACTTTAATAGGTAATGTAATCACACCAATGATTGTTTTCCTATGTTATCAAACCCATTAATAGATAAAGAATCATGTTGAATTTGGCTTTTGTCTGCTTCAATCTTGTCCAAAATTTGTATGCTACATATGTTAAGGGTTGAACCATTATCAACAAGTGTTATTTTTATCCCAATATGATTAAGTTGATCTACTATCATGAAAGATTCATTTTGTTTTTTCTCTTCTAAGAAAGGTAACTCATCTTTATGGAAAGTAATGTCTAAGTTGTTCAAAGTTATAGCTTGGATTCAGGCTGCCACATCATTTGATTGCACATTAGGAGGAAAAGGAACTTGTTGTAAGGAACTTTGAAGCATTTTATGATAATTTGGTGATGTTTGAAGAAGTTCCCATAGGGATATCTTAGTGGGAGTATTCTTAATTTGTTCAACAACATTATATTCCTTTCTACTTTTTAAAGGAAAACAAGGAATAACAAACAAGATAGGGCTAGGCAACGAGAGAGATGTTTGAGTTGTTTGTCTTGGTTGTGGATTATTCCTTGCGTTATATGTATGAGGAATGGTATTGAAACTTGGTTGCTACAAAACATTATCATTATCAAGTTTCCTTTTAGGTGGTTCTAAGATAAGCATATGTTTTGTTTTGAACTTATGGTTTTTGTGAGGGTGGATAAATGATAAGTTTAGGCTCAAGAGTATACTTCAAGGGGTGTCTAATATGTATAACCTCGGAAGACTTGTCCTTATTTTCATGATCTCTTAGTGAATGGGATTCTAAGGCCACTTCATCATATTCATCTAAAGAATTACTATTGTCAATGTTCTCATTTTCTTCCACCGTGATATCTTCCCTAGTAGGAGAGATGTTAGGAGAGCTACAAACTAGATTTACATGACATTCAATGTTTGTTTCTTCAAAAATAACTTCATCACTAGTATGGGACTCATAAATGGTAGCATTCTCTTATTCAATCATTTTTTCCTAGTAGGAGAGGTAAGGAAAGAGAGACAAATAGGACTCTCATAACTCTCACTGGTTTGATCTTTTATCACCAAAATATCTTCGTCGCAAATAGGAGAGATATTAGGAGAAGACGAATTTGATTGTCGTGATTATCCACCATTGCATTCTCTTGCACTAAAGCATTAGATCATGAGTGTGAGAGATGGATTTTTTCTTAGCATGCTTAGAAAGGTAGGATACTAACATTGTTTGATCAAAAATGAAAAGTACTTGTAGCCATCTTATGCAATGCTTCACAAATATAAATAATGTATATCCAAAGGTGAAAATTTCTTTTATCCAATGTATGTAAAACTTCAAAAATGCAAAAAAAGTGTATCCAAAAATGAAAAGCACCTTTATCAAACTTATGCAAATTTTTATGAGTGTAAACATTGTGTATGCAAAAGTGAAGTACTTTTATCCATATTATGCAAAGTTTCAAAAATGTAAACATTTTCAGATCTGATGATTTTTGCTATTGAAATGATTTAAAAAATGACCATCCTAAATTGATGTTTTTCACCTAGGTGCATAAAACAGAAGTTACTAAAACTTTCCAGACTGATACTTTATGTTACCAACAATCTTAGGAAGTACATAAACAAGGTTTTAAATGTTGTAAAAGGTAGTTTTAGGCTTGATTAGGGACTCATTTTCCCTTACTAGTGAATGGGTCTTGGATAAGGATTCTTGGAATACTTTTGCTGATTTTTGAGTGACTTTTAGTGAGTTTTAGATGACAAGAAGTTCAGGTCAAGCCTGATTAGGGACTCATTCACTAGTAAAGCCGAATGGGTCCCAGATCAAGATTTTAAAAAGGTGAAAACTACAATTTTTAAGTTGTTTCATGTGTTTTTCATGCTCGGTTTCAAACTATAAAGTTTTGATAATAGAAATTTCCAGAATTTGATGACCTAATGCAAGTGAAATGAAGGGAAAATGATGACCTATATAACACCTTTTGAAATGCAATTTTGTTTTCAATTTCAAATGCAAATGTATGATATCTAAATGATATGCAAAATGATTAATTTATTTTGGTATTTTTTAGATTTAGAGAAATGCAAACAATGCAATTCTAAACCCTAAATGAGATGCAAGTTTTGAATTCAAAGTAATAAACCCTAAATGAGATCTAGTCGAATGTAAATTAGATGCAAATGAATGCAATATCTAATCTAGGATGCAATGAAAGACTTTGAAATCAAAAAATTACAATATTCAATGAGTCGGGTTCACCAAAATGAAACATAGAAAAATATGGTTTACCTCCAAGGTGAATGGATCAAGATGATAAACCACTAATTTATTCACTATGAAACATTCAATTATGTGCAAGATATGATGCAAATAATAATAAAAAATCAATCCTAACTATTATAGCAACTATAAGGGGATTTTTGAGAGCTTGAAATGATGTGTACCTTGTAGAAAACTTGTTTTTAGGCCATAGAGGTCTCATTCTCCTTTAGTGGCAAATGGGTCCTTGTTAGGGTTCCAAAAATCAACTTTTGGGTTTTATTCCTCCTAGTATGCACTCCCAGAGCCTAGATTTTCACTACTTCAAATACTACAAAGGACTCATTCACCTTTAGTGGAAAATGGGTCCTTTTGGGGTTTCAAAAAACTAACTTCTAGGTCCTGTACTTCACTTTTTGCACTTTCAATTCCCAATTTTTCAACTCTCAATAACCTATAATAAATTATGTAGCTTCAATTTTGTCTTCTTGCACTATGAATGTCAACTTTGCAACTTGACAACTTTTGTAACTTTTCTCTAAACTTTTTCTCCACTTGATCTTCAACCTTGTATAAGTGAATTTGCACCCCATGAGAAAATCCCCCTTTTTCCTTTATCCACCTTAGAAAACCAAGTTCAGAGGCTTAATTCCACCTAATACTACTACTTGCATCCCACTTGGCACCTATTTTGAGCGTTGGTGGAGGCATCTCTATCGGGGATGTTCGCGCAGTGCACAGACATCCGCACGGAGTGCTTACGTCCCTAGCAGATTCCTATGGCTAAACCTGCAGAGGCATTACTATTCTCATTGGAGGTGAAGTTGTAATTCCCCTTTGGTTGACCAACTTGAATATGGTTGGTTTCTTCCACTCTTTCTTCAAATTCACCCCTTGAACAAGCTCTTCATCCTCTTCCAAGCATTGAGCTCACTCAACACTCTCTTTTGCATCAACTTCAAGCTTCAAGAAACATTCTTACATTCCCTAGCAACTAAAGCAACACTCCATCACATTGGTAGAGCAAGTTTGGGACCACACTATTGTAGCAGAGGCTTGAGTTCCTCTCATTTTCTCCCCCAAGAAACCTTGAGTGCTCTTGATGGAGGTGGTAAGCTTCCCTCTCCTCTCCTCTATCATTTGGTTGAGTTAGCAATTCATTATTTTGTAGTGATTTTGTGCTCTTTATTGCATTTTTTCCTTTATCTTGTTTCCTTAGTTGTTTGTGGGGGTGGGAACACCTAAACGAGGGTCTGACTAAGGTAGACCCCCATATAGCCACCCAACATTTTCCTCTCTTCTTGTGTGTAGGAGTATGCGCTTCTCAAGGGATCAGCCAGCGAACGAATTCCTTGGTGAGATCCTCCCTATTCTCTTCATTGCTGCATTTTTACTTTATAATATTAGAGAGTACTTCATCTATTTAGACCTTAAAACTGGCTCACCTAGCCCCTTCCTATGTTTGGGGTCTACAGTGTAACTGAGAGGCCTCATGGTCCTCGTTACTCTCGCCTTGCATTTCCTTTCATTACACTTATATGAGTTAAGTTAGAGTAGCCTCTCGCATCTTGACCCTCCATGACCTGGGGTCTTGCATGCGGCGGTCCCCCACTGTTACATTTTTGGTGAACCTAATGTGAACCATTTTGGATCCATTCTTGTGATCCTGACAGTTCCTTTCCTTGTACTCTAGGAGTGTTGTAGGTGAGAGTGTTGTCAGGTTGTCACCTTACAACCTAGCCTATGACCCCTAGATGGCATAGTTAGAAGGTTCCAAAGGTATTGCATGATGAAACCTTAATTGGGTCACCATCTTATCTGTTAACCTTTAGGGACTCTGTGAAAGCATTGTCTAGTGTGTGTAATGGCCTCCTTCCTACATCAACCTATCCACTATGCACAGCATGTGGATAGTGGTATTCGTATAACTTTCACTTCACAAGACCTGCTAATTGGTTTTAACAAGGAACCATCCCCTCTTTACATTCCTATGCGGATCAATGGAAACATCATATCGGGCGTTCTCGTTGATCTAACATCACAAGTGAACATAATAACATAGGATATTATGTTGATAAACTTCTTATACAAGGATGGGTACAATGCTTCGGTGAGTATTATCCGCACACATGATGGGTTTTATGTGCCCCATTTGGGTAGTATTGCCCTGTTAGTTTTAGTCAGACCTAAGTCTTTGAAACTCCTATTTGACATCATCCCTAGGTCTGAGCTCTTTAGGGTGAAGTTGGGTATCCCTTGGTTGGTGGCAATGAATGCATTACCCTCTATCATGCATAAATGTTTAAAATTTATCCACGAAGGATCCGTGCATGTAATCCATGATACCAGTTATAGACCACTAGTCGCACATGGTAGCTACTCCTTGGATCACCCTTGGCCTATGTCCATTGGTCCTCTTCCACCTAGGATGGACCTTCAGCATTGAACATATCAAAATTATAAGGAGTTCCTAAGGTTGAAAGTGAGATACCCTCCCTCACCTTATGTTGTTTCACATAGGGCTTGTTTAAAAGCTAACAGTGATGCCACTAAGGCATAAAAGAAGGAAGAAGAGAAGTAGTCTCACGATCCTCCTTCTTCCTCTTCCGCTGGTTAGTCTGGTGCTTCCTCTTGCTCTGTTGAGTACTTGGCGAAGGCCCAAGCATCCTACTTTTTAACTTCTTGATCTACCGACGAAACCTAGACCCATTTAGTATAATAGGAAGAAACTCTCCTAAGGAGAGTCCTCTTTGTCTTCACCTTTACGGCCTCCTACTACTCCTACTCCTAAGGTAGTAAGCAGAAAGAGGCCTACTTCCAAGGCTCTCAAGTCGACTCCTTTGTAACTCCTTAGCCTATTCCTCCTGCTCCCATGTAGGAACTTGTCCCTCCACCAGAAATGGCCATAGTGTACATTCCCATGGTTGATCAGGAGCCTTCTATCCACTCACAAATCCCAACCTCTAACTCGAAGAGCTGTAGAAACCACCTTGCACATGAATGCAAGCACCGATGAAAATCTCTCTTGGCTGAGTAGGTTGCCTCGCAAAAGAAGGAGGAATAAATGATTGCCCCTACTTCAAGGCCTCTTGCAACGTCTTCTTCCTCCCTTCCATCTACTTCTCTTAAGTCTGGTCCTATACTACTCCTAGCTTCTAGTGTGATTCTGAATGCGCCTAACCCTAAACAAGTATAGGTGTTTGTCGCTCCCTCGGTGGAGCTGTGTTTGATGATGTCCATTCCAGATATCCAACCTTTGTCAAAGTCGATGGATATGGGTAATACTTCAATTGTTATTGTTATTTTTTTGTCCTCCCCTTCATCCACACCTTTGGCGTCATCCATGGGGAGTTCATCTCCTCTAACGAAAGAAGAGGTAGAGGGTGGACGTAAGAAGAGTTCACCTCACTCACAAGGCGGCCCCATGTTGACTTGTTTTATCTTGGTGATGGAACCAATCCCAACTTCCCTTCAATTCGTCACCACTCCCGATTCATTTGGTGAGCCTAGTGGTGAACCTTAGGCGCAACCTCTCCCATCCACCAAATTTAGAAACCACACTCTTGTCCGGGGTGTATGTTTAACTTTGTGGATGAAGTCTCGGCCCTATCAACGATCTTCACAAAATCGCTGACCTTAGCTCCACAAGAGCTCAATGAAGAAGACCTTGTGGGGGATTCTTGCTTAACCCTTGTTATGGAAGGGTTGAATGCTCCTCATCTTAACATCCCACCATTGTAGGCTCATCCTCCTTCCCCTTATGAGGATTTGGATTGGGAAGCAAATGACCTCTTGGCTGATCAATGTTAGGAGGAGGCCCTTTTTTCTTGATCTTGTGTGTGTGTGTGTGTTTCGTGATGTGTTCCCCCATGTTCATGCTATGTGTGCCTGGATGAACCTCGTCACCCCTGTTGGTGCTTGGATATAGGTGTGGTTTTTGTGTCATAAAACTTCTTCTATTTGTATTTGTATCATCATTCTTCCATGTTTGTGCTTGAATTTTGATAAATTGTGGACGATGCAAGACATTGGGAGCATTTAGGCTTCCCTTCCATGTTGACCCAATTTTTTATTTTTTCTTTGTCTTCTCGTGCATTCTTCACATGGCCTGATATAGTGGGGGATTGATGATAGTTCATCTATATAATATTACTATACATACCTATATATATATGCTATATATATATATATATATATAAGCAGTTCTAACCCTGAAATATTAGGCTACCCATGTGTCCTTTATTTGTGTTTTCTCTCTTTTTCTCTACCTTTACCTTTCTCTCTTCTTTGCTTGAGTTGTCCCTTTCATGTGTGACAATGCCTTTTTGAAATATCAGGCTACCCATGTGTCCTTTATTTGAGTTTTCTCTCTTTTGCTTTACCTTTACCTTTCTCTCTTCTTTTCTTGATTTGTCCCTTTCATGTGTGACAATGCCTTTTCTTTAACACTTCAATTTTCAAAAAATGCATTCATTGCCAATGAATCTTTTCTTGAAAGTCTTCACAAACTTTTCCTTAGAATCGCATTCTCAACTTGGAACCCTAATGGAATGTGTTTCCTTCATCACGGGTTCATAAAGAAAGGACTCAAAGACCTTCCTCCAAAGTTGGAACAACTTTAATCTTCCCCTCACATGAGGGCATATCCTTCTCTTTAAATTCCTTGATGACGGATTTCTATGAGAAAATAAGAACAACTGCTTTCGAACTATGCATCCCTTGAGTGGACCTCTTTCTTATGATGGGTTCCCAAGGGACCCTTCTTTCAAAGTATTTATGGGTATGTGCAGGATCATGATGGGCCAAAAAGTGTCAATATGATGGGTATGTGGCTGATGACTATTTTTTTACCCAAAATTGATGAAATGAGAAGGGTTTTAAAGGAGCTTCTTAGATTTCCACCTATATAAATTATGCTTTATTTTGAATTTAATAAGTAATTATTATTCATTTTCTATTCAAATTATGACTAAGGTCCTAATTGATAGGTTGATTGAAAAACATCTATAGGTTTCAAATGGTATCATTTTTTGAATCAAAACATGTGTCACATTCTATGCTTCACACTATAGGATTAAAAAATAAAAAATAAATTTCATGAAGTTTTGACCAAGTTAAGGTGGTTAGACATACGAGTTTTTATATTTTAAAAAATTTAATAAAAATTCATAATTAATTATTTACTTGGAAAAAATTACAAAAAATATGCATCACATCGAGGCATGAGTCCTCTACATATAAAATATTATAAAAAATATTATCATTTTATTGTGGTTAGGTGGTCAAAGCAGACACCTACTTCTTCTTTTTCCACGAATTTAAGTACCATTGCATTGAAATTTCAAAATTTCACCAAATAGATTTTATTTTTTTCTAAACAAATCTTGTAGTTTAGAAACTACATTCAATTTTCTATAGATTCTATTCTTACATATTTTTGAAATAATATAGATAACTTATTCAAATTTTTATGTCAAGTTTCCTAACTTTGATTCTTCTAATTTTTTTGCCACTTAAGGGCCTACTTTTTCCATGATGATCCTTCATATACCCTTACCTCAAATGGATTCCTTCACATCTAGCCTGGGGACAACCCTACAAGAATTATTCCATTCTCCTTTCTACGTCTAGCTTGGGGGTAGCCTGACTAGCCCCATTTCATATCTTCACATCAAGCTTGGGGGAAGCCTGACTAGACCTCACCTTTCAAACAGTATGTCCCTTGAGTGGACCCCTCTCCTTTTGAAGGATTCGCAAGGGACCCCTTTGAAAGACTTCAAAGTCATTGACTGTCTGCGTGACTTCTCACTTATTTACCTACTTGGTCGCTTTTGACTCTACGGAGTCCACTTCCTTTGGGTTTCCTTCATGCATGAGATCTTGGGGGATACCCTTCTTGCAATTCTATGGGCCTATAAGGCACTTACTTCATGGAGCTTCCTTCATGCGAGAGATCTTGGGGGTTGCCTCCTTGCATGTCTGCAGGCTTGTAATGCATTTACTTAATGAGGCTTCCTTCATGCGAGAGATCTTGGGGATTTCCTACTTGTAGGTCTATAGGCCTATAAGGTGCTTACTTCACGGGGCTTCCTTCATGTAAGATATCTTGGGGGTTGCCTCCTTATAGGTCTATGGGCCTGTAAGACACTTTTTTTTTCCAACTTCATAGTTTTGAGCTTCTATGGAGTCTGTCGCTTTCCCTACACCTTCAGGTTCACTAGATCATGGTATGCTTCCTCAATAGTTCAGGTATATGTTTCTAACCCTACTCTTTCTTGATCTACTTTATTGAGCACTCATCAGTATTTGTGCTCGCTAAAGTGGGGGAAAAATGTATAAGAGTGAATTTGCACATCATGTGCAAATCCCCTATTTTCCTTTATCCACCTTAGAAAACCAAGTTCAGAGGATTAATTCCACCTAAGCCCACTACTTGCATCCCACATGGTGCCTATTTTGAGCATTGGTGGAGGAATTTCCATCAAGGACGCCCACACAATGTGTAGACATCCACACAGTGTGCTTACGTCCCTAGCAGATTCATACAGCTGAACCTGTAAAGGCATTACTCTTCTCATTGGAGGTGAAGTTGTGATACCCCCTTCAGCCAATCAACCTGAATATGGTCATTTTCTTCCACTCTTTCTTCAAATTCATCCCTTGAACAAGCTTTTCATCTTCTTCCAAGCATTGAGCTCACTCAACACTCTCTTTTACATCTACTTCAAGTTGCAAGCAACATTCGTGCATTCCCTAGCAACCAAAGCAACACTCAATCATGTCGGTAGAGCAATTTTCGGACCACGCCATTGCAGCAGAGGCTTGAGTTCCTCTCATTTTCTCTCCCAAGTAACCTTGAGTGCTCTTGGTGGAGGTGGTAAGCTTCCCTCTCCTCTCCTCTATCATTTGGTTGGGTTAGCACATTACTATTTTGTAGTGCCTTTTTTCTCTTTATTGCATTGTTTCCTTTATCTCATTTTCTTGGCTATCTATGGAGGTGGGAACAACTAAAGGGGGGGTCTGACTGAGGTAGACCCCTATACAACCACCCAACATTTTCCTCTCTTGTTATTTGTAGGAGTACGTACTTCTTAAGGGATAAGTCGACGAACAAATTCCTTCATGAGATCCTCCTTATTATCTTCACTCTTGCATATTTTCTTTATAATATTAGATAGTACTTCATCTATTTAATCACATCATTCTAGCCCTTTAGTTAGTCTATTGGTCCATTAGCTAGTTTTATTAGTTTGACCTCATCTTCACTATTCCCTAGTCATACGGACGCCAACACACTTTTGAGATGCCAACGAGCCATGCTTATGACGAAAGACCATGCTTTCATCCTCAGACAGAGAGCTTCTCGAGGTGTAGTGTTAGACCTAAAAACTAGCTCACCTAGCCCCTTCCTGTGTTTTGGGTCTGCAAAGTAACTAAGAGGCCTCATGGTCCTCATTACTCTTGCCTCGCATTTACTTTCATTAAACTTATTTGAGGTAAGTTAGGGAAGCCTCTCACGTCTTGGCCCTTCATGACCTAGGGTATTGCATGTGGTAGTCCCCCTCTCTTGTAAACTTGTAAATCTACAAACATACACTCAAGAGGAGAACAAATTGTTGATTGTTAGTGAATAGGGGTTTGCCTAAGTCGAACCCCATTTAGGTAATGAAACCAAATGATGAAATAATGAAATTGATGCATGAACATGAAACGATGCAATGTTGATACCTTGAAAGATGTCTTGGAATGCGAATCTACATTATAACATGAAGTGGCCATGAAGAATGTAGATCTCTATCTCAAATATGATGTGAAACAATGCTTGCAAGATGGATATTCAATGCTATATTGACAATCTTAGCTCAACAACATGTATGAATGCATTAAACCGAAATGATCTTGAATTGCTGTAATAAGACTCCACTAATATATCCTTGAATTCCTTTGAAATTCCCTTGTGAATTCTATAATGCTCTTGTGAATGTACTCTTGAGTGCTCATGAAGTTCTAGGATGAAACTAGGTTAATTAACCCCTTATTTATACTAATATTAGAGATTAACCCTAAAATTAAAAAAGAGAGGTCATATTAAGGGAGGATCCATTCGCCACTAAAGGTGAATGGGTCTTGGCACAATCTCAAAGACAAAGCTTTGGGGAATTGAAATAATAGCAAAATCCCACCTCAAAAATGTAAAGAAAGGGGTATCCTATGAGAGGACTCATTTTCCACTAAAGGAAAATGGGTCCTAGGAATATTTTCCAAGACACCAAATTTACCAAATTAAATGTCATACAATATCATTATTGGGTTTTAGGATAGATCCTTGAAAAGAGAGCTTGAATTTGAATTAAAGGGGCCAATTAAGCTCAATTAACCACCATTAATTAAGAGGGCCCTAGATAAGTGTGAAAGTGTGTTACAACACTTTACAACACCATAAATAGGGTAAAAATTAAGTACATTTTATTAAAAAGGGGCCTACGATCAATGTGAAAGTGTTACAACACATTACAACATTAAACCTATGCAAAATTAGTTGAATTCATTAACAATTATTCCCAAATCAAGTAAGGAAAAAGGGATTATTTTTTCATTACTACAAGAAATAAAGCAAGGTTGGTGTGCAAAGCATATGCACAAGTGGAAGGTATAGACTTTAAGGAAATATTTGTACTAGTGGCTAGATTAGAAGCTATAAGAATGTTTCTGACATTATTTTTTTATAGAGGATTTAAGGTCTATCGAGTGGATGTCAAGTCTACTTTCTTTAATGGAAACCTAGAGGAGGAAGTTTACATAGAACAACTAGAAGGTTTTCAGCTATTAGAAGAAGAGGATTTTGTTTCTAGATTAAAGAAAGCACTATATGGTCTAAAATAGGCACCTAGAGCATGGTATTCAAGATCAGATCAGTACTTTCAACAAGGATTCAAGAAAGGATGTGTAGATAGCAATCTGTATTTCAAATTAGAAGGTGAGCATATGATAACTATTGTTTTGTATGTAGATGACATCATTTTTTTTTACAATAATGACAAAATGTGTAAAGGGTTTGCTTTCCAAATGCAAAATGAATTTGAGATGTCAACGCTTGGAGGAATTTATTTCTTCCTTGGTATATAAATATCACAAATTGATGAAGGGATATTTATATCTCAAACAAAGTATGCTAAGGAAATTATCAAGAAGTTTTGGATGGAAGATAGCAAACCAATTGGTATCCCCATGATAACTAGATGTAAGTTGAAGAAGATAGATGAATTCCTAGAAAAAAATCGAGACCATGTATAGATCAATCATAGGTAGTTTTCTATACCTAACTGCATCAATTCCAGATATCATGCAAGCATTATGCATGGTTGCAAGATTTCAAGTTTCTCCTAAAGAGTCTCATGTCAACGCAATGAAAATAATTTTTAGATACATCAAGGGTGCTATTGATTATGGATTATGGTATCCCAAAGGTGAAGACTTCATTTTGACAGTATATAGAGCTTTTGATTGGGCTAGAAGTGTGGATGATAGAAGAAGCACTAGTTGTGGTGCATTGTTCCTTGGAAATAAACTTGTTTCATGGTTGAGCAAGAAGCAAGAGTTAGTTACTCTTTCAACAACTAAAGAAAAGTATGTGGCAGTAGTATCATGTTGTACTTAAGTATTATTGATAAAGAAAACACTAAAATACATCAAGGTAGAGGAAAAATAACCTATCTCTATTCTTTGTGATAATTCAAGTGCCATAAATATATCAAAGAATCTAGTGATGCACTCTAGGACCAAGCATATATCTATCTATAAACACTTAAATAGTCATGATCGATATTATGCATCTGAATCTAATTACTAACATCATTCCTTACTAACATTATCAGATTAATTCACTTTCTTCTCACTAATGTCTATCCCATTTTATTAAATAAATCAAATTATTTAATTAAAATCCTAATGTCTTCTCATTTGATTAAATAAATCTAATTTATTTTTAAAAATGTCATGATAAAACCCCCAAACTTTCCTAATTTAATTAATTCTAAATTAATTAACCCTAAGCTACCTCCTAATCTCAATTATCCATTTCTCTAGATTTTAACCCCACTTTGGTCAAATAAACCCCTAGTTTGCTAACCAAGTTGCACATGAAATTCATTTATTTTAATTACTAGCCTATTTTCCCTCACAAAGGTATATTCTCTAAGAATATTCCCTCAATGGGTATATGCAAGTTCATCATGGAAAAAACAGGTCCTTAAGTGGCAAAAAAATCAGAAAAATCAAAGTTAGGCAACTTGAAATAAAAATTTGAATAAGTTATCCATATTATTTCAAAAATATGTAAGTATAGAATCTGTAGAAAATTGAATGTAGTTTCTAAACTACCAAGTTTATTTTAAAAAAAAATCTATTTGGTGAAAATTTGAAATTTCAATGCAGTAGTACTTAAAATTCAGCGAAAAAATAAGAAATGGGTGTTTGTCTGACCACCCTAACCACAATAAAATGATAATATTTTTTTATAATATTTTAGATATAAGTAGAGGACTCATTTCCTAATATGATGCATATTTTTTTGTAATTTTTTTCAATGTAAATAATTAACTATGAATTTTTTATTACAACTTTTAAAAAATATAAAAACATGTATGTCTAACCACCTTAACTTGATCAAAACTTCATGAAATTCATTTTTTTAATCCTATAGTATGTGAAGCATAGAATGTGATGCATGTTTTTAGATTCAAAAAATGTGATACCATTGAAAGCTATAGATGTTTTTCAATCATCCTATCAATTAGGACTTTAGTCATAATTCAAATAGAAAATGAATAATAATTATTTATTAAATTCAAAGTAAAGCATAATTTATATTGGTGGAAAGTTGAGAATATCCTTTAAAAACCCTTTTCGTTTCATTAGTTTTGGGTAAAAAAAAAGTCATCAGCCACATACCCTACAAATACCCATCATATCGCCACTTTTTGGCCCATCATGATCATACACATACCCCAACTTGACTTTCCCTCCAAAGGCTTTAAAATCCTCTTACAAATATCTTTAATGCCTCGTACAAAGGCATTCATTTCTTCTTACATGTCATCTTGTCTCTTACAAGGGCATTCACTCCTCTTTCATCCTCACCAACATTCCCTTACACCCTCAACCACACTCATTCAAATCTCTTACATTCTCTTACAATCTCACCTATATGCCTTAATTCATCACTTCTTTCAAAATGTTCTCATACACATCCCCATGGCTTTCATGAGCCTTGTGGCAAGTGTCACAATGCTATTAGTTCCCATATTAGTCCCACATTTCCCAATTTTATCCATTATTCAACCTTTCTCTCCTATAAATAGAGGTTTTCTCTATTGAATATAGATCCACAACTTCATGCATTGTTACTCTTCTCAAATTCATCACATACCTATGGGTTTTCATCATCATATTGGCTTGACTTCATCATATTTTGAATCAAAAATCACCATTGTTCATCAAGGATCTTGAAGCTTATCACAAGGGAAATGGAAAGTTCCACTTTCCACATCAAAGTGACACCAATCCCCCTATGGGATGGAGGTTTTATCTATTTGGATAGGTTTACATGTTTTATTTGTTTTTTATTGCTTTGTTTCATGTTTTCTTATCTTTGTATGATCAAGAATTTCATAGGGAATGGTTTCTTGTGCTTATTCATGTGACTAACATTGTTTGTTTTGTCTTTGGATAGCTAGGTGCAAATTATCATTCACACTATCAAGTATCACTTTTTGAGAGTAAAGGTAGCATATCAAGAACTCAACATGGAATGTGTGCCAACCAAGGAACAAGTTGATGACATATTCACAAAACCTCTTCCTAAAGAGCAATTGAAATATCTTAGACAAAAGCTGGGAGTGGTTGCTCCTACCTCAAATCACTAATTCTTAGAGATGGTGCATGAGTCCAGGGGGAGTTTCACAAGAAGATTTATTCGTCCCTAGAAGTAAAGGAGAAGTAAAGTTAGGTTTGCATGTTTTTACAAATTTCTAACGAATTAATGGTTATAGATTTTTGGACACATTCTTTCTCTTTGCATGGTATGTCAAGGGGAAGAACACTAATAGTAGCAATGTGTCTAGATCATGTCCCTTTTCCATTGATTTCAAAGGGGAAGAAAGATGTAAAAAATTTATTTGTTTATCAAAGGGGGAGATATGTCAAATGGGGAGATTTGACTGCAAATAGTTGTGTGCCTAAGGGGGAGAATGGTTATGAAAATTGGTCAAAGTTGATATTGGTGCAGAGTATTTAGTTCTTCCATCAATGAAAAAGGGGGAGATTGTTGGAAGTATGATTGTTAATAATGTCAAAAGGGGTATATGAGTGATATCTAATGGTGAGATTGTTGATGGATGTCAAAAGGAAGATTGTGGCTAGTCATGATGATCATTGATGTCATCGGGTATCACTCTGAATGATGCATATGAAGTTGCAAAGAAATCCTTCAAGCATTATAGAATTTTGGGCTTTGGGTCTCGAGCTTACCGTATACTACTTGCTATGTAAAGGAGTTAATCATTTTCAAATAAGTTTGATCAGGCTTCGAACTTCATGATTGTAGCTTAATCTATGTTGTGGATGATTGGACATCGAGCTTTGGTCATACATTATATCACATGCCTCAAAGAAATAATGAAAGGATTGTGCTAAGTCTAGAAGGCTTTAGACTTCAGAATTCAATCATACCCTTTATCGATTGCATAAAATAAATGAAGTTCAAACTAAGTGAATTCTATAAAGGTGTCAAGCATCGAGCTTCATCGTTAAGGATTCTACCTTAAAAGAAAGTGATGAAAGGGGTATGAAGTAACCTCAAACCCCAAAACCTGAAATGACATCAGTGTTCATAGGTCAGAGTTAAGGCTTTCACCTTAATAGGGTGTCAAGTACATGGAAAAAGAAGGAAGCCCAAAGGTCAACATCTGAAAGGGTTAAAGATTTTGAATATAATTTTTGAGCATCATAGTTCAATAGGAAGGATTATGCCTTATCAAAAGGTTGGTAAGTGGTAAGTGATAAGGGTGAACCTCAACATTCGACATCTCAAAGAATTTTTGGAGTTTCATGTTCGGAGTTTGGAGTTCTAAAGTTCAGTGTGATGGGTTGAGAATGGTATGGAGATGGTATATGGTAAAGGGTAAGGCTTGTTGGTTTTTCCAACTAATTGTCTAAATTCTCCTAATGGCTAGCTACTCCTTATGCTTAGAGACCCTAGGTCAATGGCCAATGAACAAGAGACAGATTGGAAAATTCTCCTGTATAATTTAGGCTCTTCATAACCAAGGTGGGTTTCCCTACAACATTAGTTACATATAACACCTCTATGTAAATAATTTTCCTTTTATAACAGATCATCATACTACAATTGGAGAAGGTGGAAAAATGGGCTAAATCATCATTACAACCCTCTATATTATCAATGATTTATAATAGTATGGAAATAAACATAAAAGTAAAATGTAGGAAAATAAAAGGTTTTGGTTTTTATTTTGAAATTGTATCCACCTCACACTTAGGATTTTAGGCATAAACTAACCAATTCCTTATCCACACAAAGTACAAAAATGAAGTAACACCCTTACAATAGACCAACCCCTAACCTCTAATAAACTTACTGCCTTGTAGCAAGAAACCAACAAAAAGATCAATACTATCAAACTTCTTAGCAATCCCTATTGCATCATCACAACCTCAATATATGAATTGAAAGGAATTACTCTATTCCTTGAAAAAAAAAAACTCACAACTTCATGTATATATGATTAAATATCAAATTTCCAAGGTTCAATAGAGGTGGTGAGTTTACTTCTAGTGAGTTTGAAGAATTCCATGAAAAATATGGAATTAGAAGACAATATTTTGTTGTAATAAATCCTCAAGAAAATGGGGTAGCTGAAAGAAAAAATAGAATAGTTGAAGAGATGGCTAGGACAATGCTCAATGAGGCCAAGTTTCTTAGTGTGTACTGGAGAGAACTAGTTCATATTATTGTACATATCCTTAATAGAGGACAAATGAGAGTTAATAGTTGCAAAACACCAAATGAGTTATGGTATGGCATACCTACATTTGTCAAGCATTTCAAAATATTTGGAAGTAGATGCTACATCAGAGGGGATGAAGATAATTTGGGAAAATTTGAGTCTAGGTCAGATGAATGTATCTTTCTTAGGTACACATCAAGAAGCAAGACAAAAATGTTACAATAAGAGACTGCACAATATTTTTGAGAGCATAAATGTGAGAATTGATGAAGATCTACATTATTTTCCATTCTTTAAAAAAGATCAATATATTGAACAATTAGCAGAATAAGATGAAAGTATAAATGAAGAGGATAAAAATATAGAATAATAATCTAAAAGAGAAAATACAAAAGCTCCAGCGAAGTACTTTTAAAAAATTAATTCTAAAAAATAGATTCTTGAAGACAAAAATGGAGTTATGACTAGGAGAAGGCTAGCAAGGATGGATGAATAGTAAAAAAAAATTGTTATTTGAAATAGAGCCTAACTTTTTTTATAGAGGCTAGAAAACATGAGAATTAGATTAATGCAATGGAAGAAGAAATGAATTATATTAAAAAGAATGAGACTTGGGAACTTGTTCCAAGACCCAAGAACAAGAATGCAGTTGGCACTAAGTGGGTGTTCAAGAAAAAATTAAATGAAGATAGGAAGGTAATGAGAAATAAAGAAAGATTATTTTGCAAAGGATATGCTTAAGTAGAAGGTATTATTTTGAACAAAAAATTTCTCTTGTGGCTAGATTGGAAGCAAGTGGGATGTTCTTGGCATATTTAGTCTATAAGAGTTTCAAGGTATATTAGATGGATGTCAAGTCAACATTTCTCAATTGAAATCTTGAAGAGGAAGTGTACATTGAGCAACCTGAAGGATTTCAACTATTTGAGAATGAGGATTATATCTACAAATTGAAAATGGCATTGTATGGAATTAAACAAGATCTCAGAGCTTGGTATTCTAGATTGGACAAGTACCTGCAACAACGAGGATTCAAAAGAGGGATTGCAAATAATAATATTTACATCAAGACAAAAGGTGAGTATCAATTGATTATTGTTTTCTATGTTGATAACATCATTTTTGGTGGTTTTAATGACAGGATGTGAAAAAAGTTATCCAAAGGAGTGCAAAATGAATTTGAGATGTCTATGCTTGGTGGATTCTCATTTTTTTATTTGCAAATTGCTTAGTTAGATAAGGGTATTTTCATATCTAAAACCAAGTATGTTAAGGAGATGTTGAGAAATTTCAAGATGAAAGACTGCAAGATAGTTAGTACACCAATGGCGACAGGATGTAAGGTAAGCAAGGATGATGAGTCACTTGAAGAAAATCAAATTCTATATAGGTCAATGATTGGAAGCTTGTTGTATTTGACTGCTTCTAGTCTTGACATTATGCAAGTAGTAAGCATGGTATCAATATTTCAAGCAACACCTAAAGAAACACATGTCAAGATAGTAAAAAGGATTATTTGAATAACACCATTAACTGTGGTCTATGGTATCCTAGCGGTGATTATTTGACTCTAGTAGCTTACATAAATGTTGATTGGGTAGGAAGTGTTGATGAAAAAAAGTTACTAGTGGTGGAGCATTCTTTCTTGGTAACAAACTTGTGCCATGACTAAGCAAGAAATAAGATTCAATATCTTTGTATATAACAAAGGAAGAATACATTTTTGTAGAACCATATTGTAATCAAGTGCTTTGGATGAAACAAAATTTGAAGGATATAAAGATTGAGTATATAGTGAACCTATTTTTATTCTATGTGAACACAAGTGTAATTAAGATTTCAAATAATCCAGTGATGCACTCAAGGAAAAAGATTATCTCAATTAAACATCATTTTTTGAGAGAAAAGATTGAAAATTAGGAGGTCAAATTAGAATAAGTGGTTACTCAACATCAGATTGTAAATATTTTTACAAAAATTCATCCCAAGGAAGCATTTGAGTATCTCAAGCTGAAGCTAGGAGTGACAACTACTTCCTTTCAGTAAACATTCAGTTGAAGCAGAGGTTTAAGGGGAGTACTTTTTTACTCTACCTTTGGAGGATTTATGGCTAGTGCTACTAAATAAAGGAGGATTATGTGAATCCCTTGTCATTGATATCAAAGGGAGAGAGTTACAAGAAGATTCCACATCAGCCCATTTCCTTCATTCCACTTGGCATCTATTTTTTGTGTCGGTAGAAGAATAACTCTCGGGGACACCCACACAATGCACAGGCATCCATGCGGTGTGCTTACATCTAATGAGTCTAGTTTATGGCTCAATTTTGATAGATTTTATTATCCATTTGTTGTAGTTGTCATAGACTTTGATACTTGGATATTGACCATTTTTTGAAATTTGCTTAGAACCATAAACATTGGGCATAAGCTTATTTTTGTAACCTTTAAATGACATTGACATGCTATATGAACTATCTATGTTAATTTTACATGTGGATTAATGAATGTTTAAGATAGTTATAGATGGGAAATTATTGTGCATACTAATATTGTTATACACATATAATTAGAAGCCTAAAAATTTGAGGAAGATTCTATCAGCTGGTCATTCACCATAAATGTCAACAAGGTGATTGTTCAAAAGTTAATGGAGGGAAGACTCTCAGCAAGAGGAAAATTCCTAGCTCAAATCGAAGGAATATAATCACCTTATAAATGGTCTTAATTGTTTGTTGAGAAAATATAGGAGTTATTGTTGTGCTAGATCTGTGTTAAGGAAAACATGCTTGACCAGATTCCACGCATGCATAACCTCCTCTCCACTTTTCATGCTTTCCCTAAAGTGGTGTCCTCCTAATCTATTGGAGTTGACTACCTTGCTCGGTAGTTAGTAGTTTTTCTTCCTATAAATAAGATTCAAATGTTCTTTCTCAGAACATTGATTAATCTAATGATGTACTCACATTCTTTGTTTTTCAGTAATACAATTATGCTACTCTATTGTACTCATGTTTTTGATAGATGGGGAATAAAGGTTTTCAATGGACCCAAAACCATGTACAACAGGTTTTGAATAGACCTGAAACCATCAAGACTTACAGGGGTCCCAGACCCACACCAAGACGAACAAGTTGCACAAAGGATAAACTAAAATACAACCAGCAGCAAACCAGGGACATAGCAAGACAACAACCAGCCAAAAGCCAGTAGGTTGCCAAGAAGAGCATCAAGAAACCACTTGAATCTTGACTTCGTTGGTTTTTACGGGCCCAACAACCCACTACACTCCATTGTTATAGACAAGACCATCAACCCATAACACAAGGTTTTGACAGGGACCTTAAACCCAATACAACTTTTCATAGTACAAATCATGATCAGAGCTCCACCAGCAGAAGTAGCAGAGTCCAGAAAATCACCCCTTCCCAAAATATAGGAAAGGTAAACACAAAAGCATAAAGCTCCAACAGTATCCTTCAAAATTCATTTGTTCTTTCCACCTCTATAGAAAAAAAAACCCAGCTTCTCGTAGCTACAACTGTCAATGATCGTGGGGTTGAAAGTCTCAAAGATCTGCTTCCAAATCAATATCTCCACCTCCATAGAAGATAAAGAAAACAACACAGCATGAAGGTTCCCATCAAAACCCAAACCACCATAAAACATGGCTTCAATAGCCCCCCAACAACTTTTCCAAGCACAACAAGTTGCATCCCACTCCACCTCTATAGGAGAACAGTCACTTCCAGCCACATCCATCTCCCCCTCAATAGAAGATAGGACCACCTCCATAGGAAAGACCAGAATAACCCAAGGATGCACCGAAAGTGGCTTGAAAAGAAAATCCATGGAACCAAGAAGGTGAGGGACAGATAAACCCCCACTGCAACAAAACCCAGAGGTCAAAAGAAATAAACAAAGACACATAGACCCCATCCTAAAAAGGAAAGCACCCCAAAGAGGCCCCGAAGGACTCCATGGTAGAAGCACCTCTCCCAATAAAACAAACAGCGCTTCAAGGAACAACGAGACACAAGAAACAATAAATCCAGCATTTTCCTACCAAAGGGATAGAGCTGAAGCTGAAGCAAACAAAGCAACCCTTAGATAAACAAACAAATAGCTCTCCTAGTCAGGGTTGAAATATCCACCAGATATCCCAACAACAAAAAACACAAGCAACGAAACCCCCAAGCAGTAAAAGGAAACCAGATGAGAACAGGGGCCAAGAGGGGGCAGAGAAACTACCCAAAATTTGTGAAATGGACTGAGAACAAGCAAAGGCAACAGAAGCTCGAAAATACATAGTTATGAAGCTCATCCTATTAGGGCAATGCCATCTGCCACACAGTCCCACAGAAAAACAAGAAGCCTCCAAACTCCCAGGCAAAAAAAGAAAATCATAAGAAGGCAGGGGCCCAAGATAAGAAAAGAAGCTGACCCATCCTGAAACTGCCTTCACCAACAAAGGAGGAAGGTCCACCCACCAAAGGGGAGAAAGAGGCCACCCCTCAGAAGAAGGAACACAACCCTCCACAAGAATAATGTCGCTAGGCACAAATCTGGCCTCAACCAAAGACCAGACCCCCCACGGACGCACAACCAACCCCAGGAAGAAAGAAGGGCATTCGCAGACAGCCAAATCCTCCTGCCAACCACCAACAAACCCTGATACCAGTCCACCACAAATAGGGCAGACCCAAAACCGTGATTCCACCCGCCGCCATCATCTTCTTCATCCGATTCTTCATCTCTCGCCTGCGTAGAATTTGAAGTGCCTCCCCCGCGTACTGTCTCGCCCAAGTACTCCATGTGTGCTCTATTGTACTCATGTTTTCTAATGAATAAAATGAAGTTATATTTTCATGCATTTGAGTTTACATTTGTCTTAAGGGATACTCATCCAAGGGGGCCCACTTGGTGAGCATTCCATCCTTTATTTTAGTTAATACTTTTTGTTCAACAATTATTTAATAATTTGGCATTGTTTGTTCCTACAGCCACTAGAATTCCATTCTTTGACTGTTCCTGTAGCTCCTGTAGCCAAAGCAGACAAAGTAGTTTCTTGTTTGTTTTCTCATATTTTCATTTCTTTCATGCACTTCAACTTAGTATAGTTGCTGGTTTATGTTCAACATTTATATTACTTCTTTCCAAGCAATTTACTTTCAACATTATGTATTTCTTAGTTGTAGAATGAATATGGCTACTATGGATTCCTAGTGCACATACTGTGCTAACCCATGTCAAGTCTACATCCCTAGGTTGACAAGTTAAATGCACCTTCATAATGATTAAGTCAACTATTCAAATTAGATTTCCAATCTCTGAATCACAGCTTTAAGGGCTTGGTTGTTAAGACATTGTGGGAGGCCAACATTTTTGGTGTCGTTGTCAGGGATGGTGTAAAACTAGGAATTTCTTTGGAGTCATTGATAGTTTCTTTCATGTTCAAGTATTTTTGAAGGTTTTTTCTTAGTACACCCCTCATTTAGGAAAGTAATGACCCCCGTATTATTTCACCAATTCTTTGTGTGAGTTAGTTGATGTCGAGTTGATACCATATGCATAGAGGAAGGAGAAGAGATGCTTATTGGAGATTCCTTCCTAATGATCTTGATCCATTTCAGCTAGAAGAGCTTCCAAATCTGCCTAGAGAAGAAGAAGAAGAAGAGCCACATCCCTTTGTTGATGCATTTCCTAATCTGAACAGTTTTGAAATTTCCTCTAAAGACCAAAATTAGATTGAGAATCCCTTTTCTTTGGAACTCCATCAGGTAGGCATGGGTGATGCAAATATAAATAGGCCTAACCAACCATCTTTTCCTTTTCCTATTGTTCATCAGAATGAAGTTGAAAACCTCAAAAATATCCCTGCTTTATTCCTTCTTAAGTTCTATGGACTTGTCACAATAGATCTTGATAGCTTCTTGTTCAAGTTTGATATACTTTGTAGGAGTTATAACTATACCACTGATTCCCATAGGCTTAAGCTATTTCCTACCACCGTAAAGAAGCTATATTAAGATGGTTTATGAGCCTAGGTAGAAATACTATGGAGACTTGGGAGGTTATGAAGACAAAGTTCCTTGAGAAGTACAAGGAATATTGTAGGGGCAATGACATAAGAGGAGATGACATTTTTATAATGTAGCAAAAGGAAGATGAGAGCTTAGAGGATTACATTTCAAGGTTCCTATTTTTACTACAAAAATCCCCACACCATACACTCAATGAAGACTCACAAAAGTTGTTTTTCCTAAGAGGAATTAATGAAAGCTGCACTAAAGCCTTGGACCTAATGGCAGGAGGAGATATCACCCAAGTTCCCTAGGAGGATATCAAGAAGATATGTCAGAACTATTCTAGGGCAGCTTCAAAGAAAGGGAGAGCTTACCAATCCTCTTTGGGTAAGTTATCTATAGTGGAGTCTCAAGGATGGAGATTACTCACTTGTTGTCAGACTTCAAGCAAGACATCATAAACAATTTGGCTACCCAGTTTGATACACTTCAAGCTAAAATTAAATGAAAGGAGGTAGAGGCAATGTTGGAAGAATATTGCCCTCATTGCAGAAAAAAGAAGGATTGGAGACGCAAAATGGTAGCTAATATTGACAATAAGAAAATTCCGCCTGAGTTCAAGACAATCTAGGTTGAAGAGGATCAAGTATACAATGTTGCACAAAGGAGGCCATGGGCTCTAAGACAAGGTATGCCACTAGATCCACTATCTTTTACGGGGCCATAATTCAATTCTTATTCATTTGGTAACTAGTGGCAACCCCCATATCCACCAAAAATTTGGAGTAACCCTCCAAATCCCTATCCCAATCACCAGAAAGCTCCACCCCAGTGGCAACAACCTTAGGGGAATTGGTAGCAGTTTCAAGGAAATGGCAGCCACCTCCAAGAAACTGGCAGCAAATATCTCAATGTAGGGGAGGACAACAATGGCCAAACTAGACCACTAATTACATGCAACCACCTTCTCAGCCCCAACAACCTATTATAATGCCTCCTCCTGCTAGTTCAAGTTCAAATACACCTAAACCTACACAACTACCAGCTCAACCCACACCTAACCCAAATAACAAACCACAACAGTAGCAACTAGTATATTTTGCTGATCCAAATCAATTTCCTACATATGTTGTGAGTGTACAAGTGACATCCACTTGCATTCAAGAACTACTTTGCCAGCTCCTTCCACACCAATTACCACTGAGCTTCCTATGGAAGAAGAGGATTATCTCAATGACCCCATTCAACCAAGTAAACCTAAAAATCCTTAACCAGTCCAAGTCCAACAGATTGGACAAGAACCACCATTTCTATAGAGATTGGAAGCTACTAAGAAAAAGGAAGAGAAGGAGGAAACAAAATTTGACATTTTAGATTAGATGAAGCATATATGTGTCAAGATACCTCTATTTCAGGTCATCAAAGATGTTCCTATATATGGCAAATCAATTAAGGAAGCATGCCTCAAGAAGCCAAGAAGGAAAAAAGAAAGGCCGCACTATGGTTCATATGGTGGGATAGCTAGCTGACATCATGCTTGGGAAAGTGATTATTCCCAAGTACAATGACCTAGGTAGTCTTGTGGTGGTAGTTCTTATAAATGGGATCCAAATAAATAATGCTCTGATTGATTTGGGGGAAACAATAAATGTGATGAAAAAGGATATCCTGTAGAAACTAAACGTTGTAAGCATGAGATGTACTCCTACTATCCTCCAGCTTGCTGATAGTTCTACTATTAAGCTTGATGGTATAGTAGAGGATCTTGTGGTAACTCTAGACTCCTGGGAGTACCCAGTAGATTTCATGATTCTTTCTCCCAAAGCTACAATAGGCAGGTATCCTATTATTCTTAGAAGTCCATGGTTAGTAACAACAAATGCCTATATTGGATGCTAATCAAGAGACATGACCATTTCTAATGGGAAGAGCACCAAAAATCTTGTTCTATATCCTCTTGCTCGGCCATCCCATGACATGGAAAATCCTATATAGCCACATGTTGGTGAAGAGGCTGAAGAAGTTATTTATGTGGCACAGCTTATGATAGGAAAAATTTCTTTCATGTAGCTTCAAGAAGAAGATGAAGTACTATATAACATAATTCAAAACCATTGTGAAGTAGAGGAAGCGTCATCCTCTCATGCATCTAGTTTTGTTGGTCTAGTGAAAACCCTTCTATCCACTCTTCCTATAGTTGAACTTCTTGCAGCAATAGGTACGTCTAATACACTTTTTCCACACAAAATAAAGGTACAAAGTATTAGTGAAATATCTATGATAGAGCTAACCACACAGGTGCAAGTGTCAGAAGGAAAATATTTAAATATTAACAAGTTGAGTGAAGAACAACAACTGGCTTTGACAAACTTACTAGGGACCCACCAACATGCATTTGCATGGGACTATGATTATATGAAGGGCTTGAACTTGTTATGCCCTACATAACCACCCTATTTTATTCTAGAACAAAATGGGTCCCCCTTCTCTTTTTGCTTTCGTTTCCTTTGTTTACTCGCTTTGGTCTTGGGAATTTCCTTTGTTTTCCTCCTGGGTCTGTATTTTGTTTTATCAGATTTTGGTTATGTCTCGCCCTGAGTTAGTCTTCTTCTTGCTAAAAATTGAATGAAACAATCATAAACAATAGTGTATTTTATGATAATGTGTCTTATATGCGTCTGAGGACTAATGAGAACTTCGTTTTGCAGGATTAAATCATGCACATGATGATATTTATCAAGGATCTCAATTAGAAAGCATCCCCCAATCCAGTTTGGCATAAAATTCTTCTAAAGCAAGAGTCAGCAAGACCTTCCAGATGTCTTGCCAACTAGCAGTGGTTCTGTTCATTTTGAAATGCCCCGGCCGGCCATACAGTTTTAATCGACGAATTATAAAGCCTTCAACATGATGTCTACCTGAAGGGGCAAGGGTCTCGATGAGAAAAGCGGCATTGGCATAACAGTTCGAGCTTGCTGAGAAGTCTCGACGACCGGGTGATGTCCCACCAAAAGGGATGTCTTCGGGGGAGAGTTGTGCTTTTAGCAAAATGTTTTGTCGACTATGAAAGGTCTCCCTGAAGTAAAATGAGCCCTCGGTGAAAGGGGGAGACTTCGGTGTAATGTCTCGGTGAAAAATGAAGGCCTCGCCGAACTGAGATACTATTGGCGTAGGGTCTTGCCGATCTGTCGGAGTCTCAATGAAATAGAGGTATAGGGGGAAGGATCTCGCCGAGAGAAAGATGGCTTCGGAAAAAGTCTCACCGATAGGGTGAACTCTTGCCAAAACAAACAGAGGTTTCATCGCTATGATCTCTTGCCAACATGTGAGTTCACACCGAAGAGGGATGTCATCAGGGGGGATCTCGCTCAGAAAGATTTATGTTCGGCATGAGGTCTAGCCGAAGAGGAAAAGTCTCACCGAAATCCTCTCTGCCTTCGGTGTAATGTTTGGATTTCGGTGGAAGGTCTTGTCGACCAAGGAAAGTCTTGCCGATATGGCATGATATTGGTGTAACATCTCACCGACCAAAGGAAGTCTCCCTGATCATTGTGTGCAAGACCAGCGTCGTTGAAGGATAAAGAGCTCAGCATAATCTCTTGCTGACCCGAAGAGGTCTCGGCGGAAGGAGGCGTCACAGGGGAGATGTCTTCCCGATGATCGTTAGTCCCACCCAAAGAAGGTTTCGAGCTCGGCAAGAGTGGGGTGATCTCAGCATAAAGTTTCACCAACAGGGTGAACTCTTGCCGAAATGAAATGGCATCGAGTAGAGGATCTGAGTTCGTTATAAGGTCCCGACAACCAGGTGATGTCCCACCGAAAGATGTTGCCTTCGGGGTAAGGTTGTGGTTTCGCCGTGAGGTCTCGCCGACAAAGCAGGGTCTCGCCGAAAGAGGCTCGAGCTTGGGGAAAGGGGTTTGCTTTCGGCATGAAGTCTCGTCGACCTAAGAGAGTTTCCCCAATGTGATCTCAGCTCGCCAAAGGGGGTAGGCCTTCGGCATAACGTCTCCCCGATAGAAGGAGGTCCCACCAAAGGTTTTGAGCTCGGCGAATGATTTTTCCCTCGCCATGACTTTTGGCCAATTAGCATGTGTCTCGTTGAAGGGTTTGCCTTCGGTGTAACATAATGAGCTCAGGGGGATGTCCTGTCGATATGGAATTGTCTCACCGACAGGGAGGATATCGCTATAACTCTTGCTGCCCGACAAAACATCTCACCGACCCGACGGAGTCTCACAGAAATGGAATACTATTAAGCCCGAGGAGAATGAATGAATTCGGTGAGAGGTCCTGTCGATACAATGAGGTCTCGGTGAAGGGGGTATGCCTTCGGCATAAGGTCTCATGAAAAATGGAGATCTCCCCGACATAAGATGAGCTCACCCAAAGATCTTGAACTCGACAAAATGTCCCACCGACTTGAAGATGTCTTGCTGAAGTAGAAGGGGATTAAGCTCGAGAAGAGTGGTTTACTCTCGACATAAGGTCTTCCCGACCACGGAGAGTCTTGCCAAAAGGATGGAATCTCACCGGGGTGCGATAAGCTCGCCCAAAGATCTAGTGCTCAGAAAAATGTCTCACCGACTAGTGGTGGTCTCGCCGACATGTTTTCTCCCTTCGGTGTAAGGGAATGCGCTCAATGAAAGGTCTCCCTGACCACAGAGATGTCTCGGTGATAGGGCGTGAGCTCGGGGTGAGGTCTCCCCGACATGAAGGAGTCTCCCGAGATGTGTGTGCTTACAAAGGAAAGGAAGGCTCACTGTGAGGTCTTGCCGAAGGAATGTGGTCTTGCCGATAACAAGGGATTCGCAAATTGAAAAGGGATATCAATGTATCTCCTAAGGGCTCGCCGTGACCTCTGGCTGATAATGACTGTCTTCCCGATTAGTTTTTGTGATATCGATATGGCTTTTGTAGCTCACTAAAAGGTCTCACCGACATGCGATTTAATATGAACCACTTTTGACTACCCAGAAATTTGGCGTGGCGTTTGTTCGCCCAATCGAAAGGAGCTAAAAGTGAGCCATTGACTGATTGAATACCACCTTGAAGAAGACCAGCAGGATGCAACCGGTTTGGATCTGCTCTGCGAATGAGCTAATGGAACACCTTGATGAACAAATGGTGCGGAGAACTAACGGGGGAGGCCGAAAACTATTTCCAGAGGGGACAATCAACAGATAGAAGTATCTGGAGAGGGGAGAAAGGCAGAAAAGAGGAAGAAGCTATGAGTCGTAGGGACTGCTATGAGGTCTGTTGGCGAAAGGAAAATTATTATTAATGGAAATGCTTTAGAGTGTTCAAGGCACCTCTACAAGGGAGATCGAAAGTGGACATGAAGGCTAGGAGTTAATGCTATAGTTACAAAAGATCTAAGATCACCCCCGGGACAATCTTTAACCAACATGGACAGCAGGGATTCCATTCAACGTAGCATTAACTATATTCAAAAATATTTGAGCGCCGACCCTCTTGCAACCAGCAGATATTTGTAAACCCTAAATAGGGGCCAGCGCATTCTTTTTGGTACATCTTGTATGTATGGCATTTTTGGCCTTTTTGTAGTATATAGATAGAAGTTAGAATACATAGAGACAATTAGAAGAAGTTAGCAGAAATAGAGGAGATAATAGAGTAGACAGGTCTAGTGATAGATTTTCAAGAATAGGAATTTTCTAAAGGATAGATGAGATAGAGTTGCATTCTGATTCTTTGTAATGGGAGCTTCTTTTGTCTTCTTAGGGTAGGAGTTAGATTAAGTATAGACTGTAATGTATTTTTCAAGTTATTTTAGTACAGATGGAGACAAGATTTCAGGAGTCATGGATTTTCTGTACACTGGTGATTGTGCCAGCTTTGTAAACGTTGTTTATCTGTTTCACTAACAGTAGAAGCAACCAGATTTAAATCTACTTCAAATTATGTTTCAGAATGTTGTTTATCTTGGGTTAATCATTTGATTTGAGAAGCTTTCAAGGAATGAAATTTGATTTTATGTTTTGTTTGAATGGTGACTTGCAATCTACTATTGAAATCAACACTGTGAATGAATGAGACTTTGTGTTAATCACAAGTTAATTTTGTTCTTCAGTTTTAGCTAGGAATTCCTTGAAAGGTAACAAGTCTAGTTAATTTGGATGAATTTTCATTCTTTTCGGTCCCAAAGCTCTTATTTATCTTTTTCATTTCTTTAAAAAACCCTGGTTAGAGTAGGTTTAAGTTTATGTTTGATCTCAGAACAATCCAGAAGCTCAACACCAGCAGGCCCCTTGAACATTACTATTATATTGACCATTGAGCAACATCAACACAGTTGAGAACCAACTACAAAGACCTTGGGAGCTAAGATATCCATGTGTTGTCTTTCTCTTTCAGAAGAAGCAGAATACTAGTATTTTGTTTACATTTTGTTGTGCCATCAGACACATCAACAGATCTAGTGCTAGAGGGAGGGCCTTGAGCAATTTTGGATCGATGTGAGTTGGAGTGGGTCAGATCTTGGAAAACCCAGCTCTAATGGGTAGCCCTTTGCATATACTAGGATTTTTCCATGAAATCCCTGGTCACCTGTATGATAGGCTTCCTTTATTTTTCCAAATGCTTCTGAACATGTTGAAATTTTCAGGCGTGTATTTACTTTTCTCCAGGTTCAGCATGAGGATGTCGTCTGTCAATTGTTCATCAAAACATTTCAGGGTACAGCCAAGCAATGGTATGATAATCTACCACCAAAATATATTTATTCATGGATAGAATTAGAAATCTTATTCTTAGATCAGTTTGATCCTCATGCACATGATCTACACCCATTACATGAATTTTCAGCTACGAAAAGGATACCATTAGAACTCATTTATCAATTTAACCATAGATTTTTGTTTATGTATCAAAGGGTTCAATCTTTAGATTTGTTTGTTGATGATCATGTAGTAATAGAACATTATTTTTGGGGTTTAAACCTTTCATTTGCAACCAAAGTCAGATGTTGTGGTGAGGCTACATCCTTGCATGATGCATTGAACAAAGCTCTCTTATTGGAACAATTTGGGGGTGACCCTAGAAATTCAGATAGCCAAACTCAGGGTTATAATCCTCTTGTGCTTACAAACTGCCATCATCTGCAGCCTTATGTCACTTCACCCACCATCCCTGCCTAGGTGCAATCATTATCACCAAGTAGCTACAACCTTCCTAAGGTCCCAAGCACCACATTTTCCAACACCCCACATTAGGTCAATCACATACAAGACCACTGGGAGAACTCATCTCTACAAAACCCAATCATAGAGTTAAGTACTCCACTTGTCAATGAAGTTGTGACCATATCATCTCTTTTTAGTCATATTCCAAAGCATAGTCCATTACATCACAATGAAGTTGTAGATGAAACATTTGATGAGCAAGCATATAATTTTGATAACTTGTTTGGTAAAAGGCATGAAATGGATGTAAATTTAGAGCATAATGGAAATCTGAAGATAGAATCTAGCTTTGTTGAGAATGTTAGTACTAACGATGGATTTGAAGGAGATGAGGTATTAATATGGGATTGCTGTTATGAGAAATCAACAATACCTTCCAACAATTTGAACAACTCTTCTGATCAAGATGAGAATCAGGGTGATGAGGAATGGATAAAGGAACATGGTTCGTGTTGGATTGATATCCCTCGTATGAAAAATTGAATAAGGGAGAAATTAGAAGAGTTGGGAGATCTGAAACTATCAGAACTTGTTGGGCCAAGTGGATTTAGGATACATCAAACTAATTAGCACTCTCAGATGGATTGCCAGGTCTTCCTAGGAAGGATGGAGTTGTATTTCAAGCAACTAATCACTAGTGAAGGAATACTTATGGAGGATCCTTGGAGTATGTATCCCCTCAATTAGGAGGATGAAACAAATAGCACACATGAAAATGATAATCAATCCATCCAAAATGATGAGACTAACTGTGTGAGGAGGCTTAATTTTTTCCTATCTTTTGATGGCCTTGATCCTTGCATTGAGATGGATTCAACAACTGGTGAAACTCCTCTACCTAGTGAGGGCTTGATAGAAGTGGAGAATGGATTCACCGATGCATTCATATATTCTTTCATGATGGTGAATGGGGAAGAAACACACCTTGATGGGTTAACACAAGAAGATGACTCTACTAATTTAAGTAGTGAATGGATTGAAATGGATAACACACTTCAAGAAGAGATTGCCAATGAATCTTATGGTCAAAGACAAGGACTTAAATTCCAAAATGAGATCTTAAGGGAAGAAGTTTGAGTAAATGAGAAGATCATTCAAGTGTTCCCTAAAGGAATTCATGATGGGGTACATTTGGATGAAGCAGAGGAATGCCAAGAAAAGGACCAAGAGGTTATCTCAGAACTTGAATCCCTTCAATATGATAAAGAAAATGAGACCAAGGAGTATTCTCTTGATTTTGATTCTGTTTACTCAAATGTGTTGGTTGAAGAAGGTCCTTGCTTAGCATCCACAAATGAATTTGACCCTAATACTGATAAATTTGATGTTGATTGGCATGTTCTTGTTGATGATGTGCAGGAATATGAATTGAGAAAGTGCTTTCCTGACTTTGACCCCGTGCATTCAAATGAGTTTGGAGGAAATCCTTGTTCACCATGTGCCACTATCCCTAACATCAATGGTGACGCAGATTCTCAAACCTTTGAGGGTGACATGTTTCAAGAGAGTGTTGAAAGTAAGATTTCATCTCAAGAAATCCATAAATTTTTTGACTCTATACCCGAGATGAATACAAGATGTTGGTTAGTGAATATCCCAGCTCCAAGACAGAACTTGCTTTGGTGATGTTCCATGAGCTAAGACCTCAAGAGAAGGAGTTCATACAACACAAGTCTGCATCAGTAACTAGAAATCTTCTGAATCAGGTGGTGTCCTTTCATTATCCTTTGTGTTTAGTTTGATTATGGCATTAGGGATAGTAAAACCTATTTGTGGGTAAATCATGGCAAAACTGAGAACCCACAACTGATAATATTTCAAGCTTTATGCCCTCGGAATGAACTTATTACCTATAAACTTCATATTTCTGAGTATATAGATAAATTTGCTAGGTTTAGAACTATGCCTAGTAAGTTAAGATTGTTGCACATAATGAAAAATCAGTCAAGTCAATGTACAAATTTTTACAGTTTTGTGTTTGTAAAGCTTAGCTTTGGAGTTAGTTTAGGATTAGGATTGTCTAGTGTTTTTTTTTAGTTTGGTTAGTTTTCTTTTTATTCTATTGTTTTCTTTTTCCCATGTCCTCTTTTTTTTTGTTTGTAATTAATGTGCTTTTTTTGTTTGTAAATAGTTCTGTTGTTGTTCGTTGTTTCTTTCTTTTTGTCCTTTCATTTCCTTTGTTGTTTGGTCTCTGTCTTGTTGTTCTTTTGGGTTTCCTCTATTCTCTCCTTCCTTGAGTAGTGGGTTGTTATCTAAGGTATGCTTTGGTTATTGGGATGAACGTGGTTTAGATATTTTCAGGTTTGCTAATTGGGGGATTTTGTCCTAAATTTTTGCTTTATACTCATTATCAATAGGAGTTGTGGAAAGTCTTCAAAGCAAGGTACAAAGTAAATAACCTTCATTAGCTCCTCTAAATCTATCACAAATCATCAAGATCATCTCCTCTTGTAATGGTATATTTGTCCTAGGATGATAATGTTGTAAGATTTGGGTGAAAAATTCGATCTCCCCAGTGCTGTTATGAGGTCCATGGTAGTTTTCAACCCAGAACATATGTTAAACATTTGACATATTGAAAAAATAAAATACATGAATGAAATATCTAAAACTCTATGAGAAAAAAAGAAAAAAAGGAGAACTATTTGAAGAGAAAAGAAGACTCAATATGAATGGGTGATTCCAGTATCTCTACTGGGGCTATGAACGCCTAGCTAGTAGTAGAGCAATGCTGTGAGAAAATTAGAGGTATCTCTGTTGGGGCTATGGACACTTGACTGGTAGTGGAGCAATGCCCAAGATATCACTGCACAAAAACTAAAGGGAATCAACTCATTTAGCTCAAATCTTGCACATTGTTGTTCGAAAGATGAAGAAAACTTTATAAAAGAGTGATGCACAATCAAGTACACACATAGATTCAGGGGTGGCCATTGTTGATTTACATTTGAGATTCTAGCTCAGCCTTGGTTGTTAAAACTGACCCAACTGGAGCTGTGTTGTTCATGAACCAGGAGTTTTGGGTATTTGAATCCTTCAGTTTCTTGAAAATGGTTAAACCATTTTCCCAGCCGAGTCGCCATTTGTTATGCCCTGCATAACAACCCATTTTATTCTGGAAAAAAATGGGTCCCCCTTCTCTTTTTGCTTTCGTTGCCTTTGTTCACTAGCTTTGGTCTTTGAAATTTCCTTTGTTTTCCTCAGGGGTTTGTATTTTGTTTTATCATATTTTGGTTCTGTCTCACCCTGAGTTAGTCTTCTTCTTGCTAAAAATTGAATGAAATAATCATAAAAAATAGTGTATTTTATGATAATGTGTCTTATATGCATCTGAGGACTAATGAGAACTTCGTTTTGCAGGATTAAATCATGCACATGATGATATTTGTTAGGGAGCACAATTGGAAAGCATCCCCCAATCTAGTTTGGCATTAAATTCTTCTAAGGCAAGAGTTAGCAAGACCTTCCAGATGTCTTGTCAACTAGCAGTGGTTCTGTTCATTTTGAAATGCACCAGCCGGCCATACAGTTTTAATCGGAAAATGATAAAGCCTTCGGCATGATGACTAGCCGAAGGGACAAGGGTCTCGGCGACAAAAGTGGCATCGGCGTAGTGGTCTGGGCTTGCTGAGAAGTCTCGGTGACCGGGTGATGTCCCACCAAAAGGGATGTCTTCAGGGGAGAGTTGTGCTTTCGGCGAAATGTCCTACTGACTATGAAAGGTCTCCCCGAAGTAAAATGAGCCCTCGGCGAAAGGGGGAGACTTCGGTGTAATGTCTCGTTGAAAAATGAAGGCCTCACCGACATGAGATACTATCAGCATAGGGTCTCGTCGATCCGTCAGAGTCTCAATGAAACGGAGGTGTAGTAGGAAGGATCTCGTCGAGAGAAAGATGGCTTCAAAAAAAGTCTCACCGACAGGGTGAACTCTTTCCGAAACAAAACTGGCATCGACGAAGGGAGGTTTCATCGCTATGATCTCTCGCTGACATGTGAGGTCACACCGAAGAGGGATGTCATCAGGGGGGATCTCACCAGGAAAGATTTATGTTCGGCATGAGGTTTGGCTGAAGAGGAAAAGTCTCGCTGAAATGTTCTCTGCCTTCAGTGTAATGTTTGGATTTTGGCGAAAGGTCTTGTTGACTAGGGAAAGTCTTGCCGATATTGCATGATATCGATGTAACATCTCGCCAACCAAAAGGAAGTCTCCCCGATCATTGTATGCAAGACCAACGTCGCTGAAGGATAAAGAGCTCAGCATAATCTCTTGCCTACCTGAAGAGGTCTCGGCAAAAGTAGTGTCATTGGGGAGATGTCTTCCCGATGATCATTAGTCCCACCCAGAGAAGGGTTTGAGCTCGGCGAGAGTGGGGTGATCTCGGCATAAAGTTTCACCGACAGGGTGAACTCTTACCAAAATGAAATGGCATCGAGCAAAGGATCTGAGTTTGTTATGAGGTCCCGGTGACTGGGTGATGTCCCACTGAAAGATGTTGCCTTCGGGGTAAGGTTGTGGTTTCGCCGTGAGGTCTCACCAACAAAGCGGGGTCTCACCGAAAGAGGCTTGAGCTCAGGGAAAGGGGTTTTCTTTTGACATGAAGTCTCGCCGACCTAAGAGAGTTTCCCTGATGTGATCTCAGCTCGCCAAAGTGGGTAGGCCTTCGGCATAAGGTCTCCCCGACAGAAAGAGATCCCACCGAAGGTTTTGAGCTCAGCGAATGATATTGCCCTCGCCATGACTTCTGGCTGATTAGCATGTGTCTCGCCAAAGGGTTTTCCTTCGGTGTAACATAATGAGCTTCAGTGGATGTCCTGTCGATATGGGATTGTCTCACCGATAGGGAGGATATCGCTATAACTCTTACTGCCCAAAAAAATGTCTCACCGACCCGACGGAGTCTCATCGAAATGGAATAAGCCCGAGGAGAATGAATGAATTCGGTGAGAGGTCCTGCCGATACAATGAGGTCTCAGCGAAGGGGGGTATTCCTTCGGCATAAGGTCTCACCAACAAATGGAGATCTCCCCGACATAAGATGAGCTCGCCCAAAGATCTTGAAATCGGCAAAATGTCCCACTGACTTGAAGATGTCTTGCCGAAGTAGAAGGGGCTTAAGCTCAGGGAGAGTGGTTTACTCTTGACATAAGGTCTCCCCGACCATGGAGAGTCTTTCCAACATGATGGAATCTCACCGGGGTGCAGTGAGCTTGCCCAAAGATCTAGGGCTTGACAAAATGTCTCACTGACTAGCGGTGGTCTCACCGACATGTTTTCTCCCTTCGGTATAAGGGAATGTGCTCGATGAAAGGTCTCCCTGACCACGAAGATGTCTTGGTGACAAGGCATGAGCTCAGGGTGAGGTCTCCCTGAGATGTGTGTGCTCACCAAGGAAAGGAAGGCTCACTTTGAGGTCTTGTCGAAGGAATATGGTCTTGGCGATAACGAGGGATTCACAAATTGAAAAGGGATATCGGTGTATCTCCTAAGGGCTCACCGTGACTTCTAGCAGATAACGACTGTCTTCCTGATTAGTTTTTGTGGTATCGATATGAATTCTGCAGCTCACTAAAAGGTCTCACCGACATTTGATTTAATATTGACCACTTTTGACTACCTAGAAATCTGGCGTGGCATTTTTTCACCCAATCAAAAGGAGCTAAAAGTGAGCCATTGACTGATTGACTACCACCTTGAAGAATACCAGCAGGATGCAACCGGTCTGGATCTCTTTCGTGAATGAGCTGATGGAACACCTTGATGAACAAATGGTGCGGATAACTAATAGGGGAGGCCAAAAACTATTTCCAGAGGGGACAGTCAACGAGCATAAGGATCTGGAGCGGGGAGAAAGGTAGAAAAGAGGAAGAAGCTACGAGTCACAGGGACAGCTATGAGGTTTGTTGGCAAAAGGTAGATCGGTATTAATGGCAATGCTTTAGAGCATTCAAGGCACCTCTGCAAGGGAGATTGAAGGTGGACACGAAGGCTAGAAGTTAATGTTGTAGTTACAAAAGATCTAAGATCACCCCCAGGATAATCTTTCACCAACATGGATAGTGGGGATGCCATTCAATGCAGCATTAACTCTATTCAAAAATATCTGAGGGCTGACCCTCCTGCAACTAGCAGATATTTGTAAACCCTAAATAGGGGCCGGTGCATTCTTTTTGGTACATCTTGTATATATGGCATTTTTGGCCTTTTTGTAATATACAGATAGAAGTTAGAATACATAGAGACAATTAGAAGAAGTTAGCAAAAATAGAGGAGATAATAGAGTAGACAGGTCTAGGGATAGATTTTCAAGAATAGGAATTTTCTAAAGGATAGAGGAGACAGAGCTACATCCTAATTCTTTATAATGGGATCTTATTTTGTCTTCTTAGGGTAGGAGTTAGATTCAATATAGACTATAATGTATTTTTAAAGTTCTTTTAGTATAGATGGAGACAATCTAGAGCCATGTATTTTCTGTACATTGGTGATTGTGCTAGCTTTGTAAACATTGCTTATCTATTTCACTGACAGTAGAAGCAACTAGATTTAAATCTACTTCAGATTGTGTTTTAGAATGTTGTTTATCTTGGGTTAATCATTTGATCTGAGAAGCTTTCAAGGAATGAAATTTGATTTTATGTTTTGTTTGAATGGTGACTTGCAATCTGCTGTTGAAATCAGCACTATGAATGAATGAGACTATGTGTTAATCACAAGTTAATTTTGTTCTTCAGTTTTAGTTAGGAATTCCTTGAAAGGTAACAAGTCTGGTTAAGTTGGATGAATTGTCATTCTTTTCGGTCCCAAAGCTCTGATTTATCTTTTTCATTTCTTTAAAAAGCCCTGGTTAGAGTAGGTTTAAGTTTATGTTTGATCTCGAAACAATCCAAAAGCTCAACACCAGTAGGCCCTTTGAACATTACTATTACATTGACCATTGAGCAACATCAGCACAGTTGAGAACCAACTACAAAGATCTTGGGAGCTAAGATATCCATGTGTTGTCTTTCTCTTTCAGGAGAAGCAGAATACTAGTATTTTGTTTACATGTTGTTGTGCCATCGGACACGTCAACAAGACCCCAAGCTCTGCACTCATAGGATATACATCAGAGATGATTGTACACCAGTGGGGTAGCCACAAAGAATAATTAACCCTACATTAAGAGAAATTGTAAAAGGGGAACTACAAAAATTGCTAGATGTGGGATTTATCTATCCCATTTTAGATAGCCAGTGGGTGTCTGCATTGGTGATTGTACCCAAAAATGGAGGGAAGTGGTGAGTTGGTGTTGATTAGAAGGAACTCAATGCTGCCACCAAAAAATATCGCTTTCCCCTTCCTTTCATAGACCAAGCTCTAGATTCACTTGTAGAAAAACAATACTTTTCTTTTCTAGATCGATTTAGTGGGTATAACCAGATCCAAATTTCACCTAAGGACCAGGAGAAGATGACCTTTACCTATCAATTGGGGACCTATGCCTACTTACTACTTCCATTTGGCTTATGCAATGCACCTGCAACTTTTTAGAGGGGAGTCATTAGCATATTTTTAGATAGCTCACATGATTGCATGGAGATTTATATGGATGATTTTACCAGCTATGGTGCTGATTTTAATGAAGCATTGGAAAATATTAGGAGAGTCTTAAAGAGATGTGAAGAACATAATCTATCTTTAAATAGTGAAAAGTGCTTCATGATGATGCAGAAAGGCATAGTCCTTGGCCACTACATCTCTTCCAAAGGAATTCAACTAAGATCCTACCAAGATTGAGTATAGGTTATTATAGGAATTTCATCAAAGACTTCAACAAAATGGAAACACCATTGTATAATCTCCTAACCAAAGATGATGAATTTCAATGGACAAAAGACTGTGACAAGGCATTCTCTGACTTGAAAGCAGCTTTAACTCATGCTCCTATACTCAAAGCTCCTAATTGGGAGCTTCCTTTTCGCATTCATATAGATGCATCAAACTATGCTATAGGAGTATTCTTGGGATAAAAAGAAGGAGCAATGGAAAATGCTATTTATTTTGTCAGTAAAAATTTGCAGGGAGCTAAATTCAACTATACAGTGATAGGAAAAGAAATGTTGACAGTTATCTATTCCCTAAACAAATTCAGGCACTACATAACTGGCTATTAGATCTTTGTGCACATTGATCATGCAACCATTAGATGCCTCATGAATAAACCCTTGATCTTAGGTAGGCTAGCAAGATGGTTGTTGTGAATGTAGGAGTTTTACATAACCATTGTGGATAAACCAGGGAAGGCCAATGTTGTTGCAAACTTTCTTTCAAGGCTAACTACATCAGACGACAATAAAGTCATTGATGACTCTTTCCCTGATGAACATTTATTTTCTATTAGTGTTCATACACCCTAGTATGGTGACATAGCTAATTATTTGGTCACAAGGATAGTTCCTCCACACATCTCTCCAAAAGAGAGAAGGGTGCTCATTGAGAAAACCTTTCCTTTCTCATGGATTGTAGGATGTTTGTTCTACACTATACTAGACCATGTCATGAGGAAATGTGTGAGGGAAGATGAGACATATGATATCTTGCATGCATGTCACAATGAACCATATGGAGGGAATTTTTTAGCAAAGAGGGTAGAAATGAAGATTTTGAACACATGATATTACTGGCCCACACTCCACAAGGATGCAGGGAAATATACAAGGAAGTGTGATAGATACCAAGAGATGCATTGGCCAATGAAATATGATGAGATGCCACTTTACCCCCAGGTAGTCATCACTCCATTTGACAAATGGGGATTGGATTTTATAAGGCCCATTGATCCTCCATCAAATGGTAAATCCTATATCTTGGTATGCACTAATTATGTAACCAAGTGGGTAGAAGTTAAGGCCATGAAGCATGCAAAAAATAATAAAGTTGCATAATTTATTTATGAGGAAATTTTGACATGGTATGGGGTTCCAAGAGAGATAGTGACTGATAAAGGGGCTCAATTCACTTCAACCCTTGTTACAACATTGGTCAATGAGTACAACACAAGGCACATGAAGTATACTCATCACCCTCAGGCCAATGGCCAAGTTGAGGTGACCAATAGAGAAATTGAAGCTATTTTGACCAAAATAGTGGCTATCCATAGAAAAGATTGGGAAACCAGGCTACCAGAAGTTTTTTGGGCCTATAGGACCACCTTGAAAACAACTATAGATTTCACTCCATTTGAGTTGTTGTATGGAAACACAACCATGATGCCCATTGAATTTGAGCATAAGACTCTTACGGCTGCATTAGACTTGGGGATGGATATCTCTGAGGCACAAAAGGATAGAATTATGTAGCTCAATGCTTTGGATGAGATGAGGAAGACAGCCTTGCATCACATAGAGGTAGTGCAAAATCAAAGAATAAAATGGCATAAAAAATTCATAAAGGACAAGAAATTTTAGGCAGGTAATTGGGCACTCCTCTATGACTCAAGGTATGAGGATAATGTGGGAAAATTGGAGACAAGGTGGCTATGACCATATGAGGTTGCTGAAGTTTTCCCAAATGGTGTTGTTTAACTCACCACCATTGAACCTGTCAGACTTAAGCTGCTTGTCAATGGTCATCACCTTAGGTTGTATCACAAGTCAACTTCAAAGGAGGACTTCATGCAGAAATTCACTTAGCATGAAACACTCAAACTTCTTGTAGCCAAAGGAAGCAGACCTAGTGTCCCTCCTTTTGGCTAACTAAGGTACATAACTTGTCATAATAAAGACTTCCACTTTTGTGGGAGTCCACTTCTTCATTCATTCACCCATTTTCCCATCCATCTCCACCTTTCTCTCTCTTCCATCACTCCTCCATCACTTCACTTCATTCCATCTCCACTTTCATTAATTGCTCAACTAACTTCTTAAAAGATGACAGGTAGTTCCTCTGTACTCTTTGCAATGAATATTCCATGAATTCAGGTACATGTCATCAATTTGTTAAATCTTAATTATCTTTTAGTACATTCATTTAATTACTGAAAATTAATATAGGTGTTCACCATAGCATGTAATTATTCCTTGCCCCTGTCAAATCGCCATTATTACCTCACATGTGGGGACACATGCTCAAATTTAGGTTGGGGGGGAAGTGTGTTACCATGGTCATGTGTCAGTCTATGATGGTCCATGTTAGCAAAGTTTAAATTGAGCCAATTTGAATTCAGGGTGAAATGATGGCTCACATGTGTGAGATGACATCAACCGCCACCATTTTTCTTGATCATAGCCTTCATTTATTACTCCTTTACTACCTTTATTGCTCCTGCCATAATCCTAAGTTGCCAAAAAGTTAAAATTCAAATTAAATTTGCATTGGGAATTTAGCAACGTTGCAGGAAGGAGAAGTTTATCTTTCAAATGAAGATTGCAGGAAGGGTAACCTTGTAGAGTGATTGTTTAATTGCAGACAACTAAACAATGGGAGGTGGGTTAATTCGAAATAAACCCACGGTTCATGATGTATTACTACAAGATTTACCTTGCTAGCCCGAGTTCAAAAATTGCAGGTGGTTAGATTATTTCTTGAAGCTAAATGGTTATAATGAAGATGTTGCATTGGAATTTGCATAGACATTGTCTAAAGGAAAGGCCACAATAAAAGGGTTGTAGGTAATGGCTACTGAAGAAAGGATTACAAAATTTATAAGGTTGTATGTTGACAGTGAAAATTACCCTGCTACTAGAGACGCCAGGTTAGCTAGGGCTTAATTTACAAAACCCAGTGACCCTTCGTTGAGTGTGGACAAGAAAGGAGTGAAGAGAACCTCTTTGTTTGAGCCCTGGAAGCAAATAACTATCTAAGTTACAAAGTACATCACTTGTGAAGGCCGCTTGTTGAACCTACACTCTGTGCACTTCAAACTCCTGAACCATATGAGGCATGGGAGAAGAGTGAGTGTGTCAAACATGCTATACCACATTCTTTCAATCATGGTGGTTGAGACCCAAAAAGGTAGGGATAATTCCATTTCCCACCATTGTCTGATCAAATTATTAGTTGAGAAGTCTCTACAGGATGTGTCTAATATGACTTGGGAAGAATTCTTGAATATTGATCAATTTAGACCATAGCATTTGCGACCTAGGGTTTTGTATCAACCTCTTAGGGTGAGTAGGAGAGTGAGAAATGTTGAAGCCACTCCTAGAGCCTCAACCTCTAGTACAAGCCCTGGTGTAAACCCTCCTACAACTAAACAAACCATAGAGATTAGTTCTTTTGAGACAAAACATTTAGACAAAGAAAGTTCCTCTTCAGATTTTGATGATGATGTCCCTCTAGGAACCCTAATGAGAACTAGGGCACAAAAGAAACATGTAGAAATAAGGAAAGAAAAAGCTAAAAAGAAAACGGAAGAAAAAGAAATGCCACACTCTAAGAAAGGGAAGGTTGACACTGTTCTTCCTATAGCCAAATAAAAACATGAGAGCCCTCCTAGAAAAATAAGACTAGCTAGGCCAACCTTTGGTGTATCTCTGCAAGAAAGCCCTAAGCCTAGAGAAACATCACAAGAGGACACAAAAGCTCCAATGGGACAAGTGAATGTTGAGGAAAAGGACATATTTGAGGAAGTGACAAATATAATGCTGGCAGATCTTGTTGACATTGTAGAACAAGTTGAAAGTTAAGAGTATGAGGAAAATCAGGAGCTCTTGTAGCAAAAACAAGGGCAAGAGTTCCTACAAAAAAAGAAAGAGCAAGAGTTCCTGAAACAAGAGCAAGAACAAAAGTTCCTATAGCCAGAACTAGGAGAACAATCAGTACCCCTGCAACTGGAATTGGTTGAACAAACAGAATCCCTGGAGCTAGAGCCATATGAAGAGCAAGAACAAGTGCTAGGAAATTTTTTGGTAGGAATACATAAGCCCTCTAATTTTTCAATGTACATGGTAGCCATGAACTTATGGAGATAGATGCAAAGGAGGGAAGAGGAATGGAAAGAGGAGAAACGTAGGATCAAGAAGGAAATTCAAAGGAAAGATGAAGAGATTGAAGATAAGAATACAAAAAATGTTGTTTTAAAGGAGTGGAAAATATGGCAGCCTTAGTACCTTAGATATTAGAGTGCAAGACTCCTCCAAGGGTCTATGATCTATATTTGAGGAGAAGCATCTTTCTTTTAATTTAGCAAGGATTGTTTCAAGTTTGAATCCTTCCAATGAGACTCCTCTTGAACTTTTCCATGCCTATCGAATTGATCCTCCTGAAATGAAAAATTTGTTGTGTGAATTCTATTTGCATAATTATGTTGTGTCCCAAGACCATGATTGGAATCCCTTGTTGGATGTTGGGGATGTCTAATTAATGGAATTTATGTCCTTGGTACATAATGAAATTAGTTGGGGACAACAATTCAGGACTTATAGGAAAATAGAATCCAACACTCCCTTATCCATCAAGCCTGAATCTAGAAATTCAAGAGACATTTTTTAGGGATTGACATAGAATTATTTACCGACCAAGCTATGGCTGTTGGATCCTGCCTAAGAGAGAAGCAGTTTATAGAGAATATGAGGATGTAGCAAAAACCACAAGGGAATCTATAATAGGATAGTTGGAAAAAAGGTGGAACAGTCTGAGTGATGAATTAAAACAAGATGAGCCTTACTCTCCTGAGAACTATGTTGCATCATTTAAAAGAGTTGATAGATATATACAAATTGGAAGGAAAAAGGAACAATTTTAGCTTCCACTAACTTTTCAGCCACCTATCCTATTATGGCATGTGCCAAATTTTAGGTATTATCAGTATGATATAGTTGCAGAGAGACAAAGATGGAGCAAGTTGGACAGATAGCAAGGGTTCTATTGGGACCCAAATTCACACACTACGAGAACTGATGTAGGATAGCTAGTAGTTGTAAATTTCAGGGCATTGACCAAGAAAAAGAACAACTCTTCCTCTACTGGAGGACCAACAAAACCTTAAGTTGGGGGGAGTGATGAGTTCAATTTATGGCTCAATTTTGATAGAGTTTATTATACATTTGTTGTAGTTCTCATAGACTTTGATACTTAGATCTTGACCTTTTTTATAATATTTCCTCAGAACCATAGATATTGGGCATAAGATTATTTTTGTAACCTTTAAATGACATTGACATGCTATATGAACTATCTATGTTAATTTTACATGTGGATTAATAAATGTAACTTTAAGATAGTTACAGATGTGCAATTGTTGTTCGTACTAATATTGTTATGCAAATATAATTAGAAGCCTACAAAATTGAGTAAGATTCTGCCAGTTGGTCATTCGCCATAATGGTCAACAAGGTGATCATTCAAAATTCAATGGAGGGAAGACTCTCATCAAGATGTAAATTCCTAGTTCAAATTGAAGGATTGTAACTACCTTGTAAATGGTCTTAATTGTTTTTTAAGTGAATATAGGAGTTACTATTATGCTAGATTTGTGTTAAGGAAAACATGCTTGACCAGATTCCACGCATGCATAAGCTCCTCTCCACTTTTTATGCTTTCCCTAAAGTGGCGTCCTCCTAATCTGTTGGATTTAATCGCCTTGCTAGGTACTTAGTAGATTTTCTTCCTATAAATAAGATTTAGATGCTCCTTCTCAGAAGGTTGATTAATTTGATGATGTACTCACATTCTTAGTTTTTCAATAATACAATTATGTTGCTCTATTGTACTCATGTTTTCCAATGAATAAATTGAAGTTATAAGTTTATGCATTTGATTTTACATTTGTCTTAAGAGATACTCATCCAAGGGGACCTACTTGGTGAGCATTCCATCCTTTAGTTTAGTTAATACTTTATGTTCAACAATTAGTTAATAATTTGGCACTGTTTGTTCCTACAACCACTAGAATTCCATTATGTGATTGTTCTTGTAGCCAAAGCAGAAAGAGTAGTTTCCTGTATGTTTGCTCATATTTTCATTTTTGTCATGCACTTCAGCTTAGTATAGTTGTAGGTTGATGTTCAACATTTATATTACTTCTATCCAAGCAATTTACTTTTAGCATTATGTCTTTCTTAGCTATAGGATGAATATGGCTACTATGGATTCCTAGTGCACATACTATGCTGACCCATTTGAGGTCTACGTCTTTGGGTTGACAAGTTAAATGCACCTTCATAATGATTAAGATAGTTATTCAGATTAGATGTCTAATCTTTGAATCATAGCTTTAAGGGCTTGGTTTTTAAGACATTTTAGGAGCCCAACAATGTCCCTAGTGAATTCTTGCATTTGAAGTTGGCAGAGGCATTACACTTCCTATTGGGAACAGTTTGTAATGTCCCTCTTCGACCAACCTTCCTGAATATGGAAGATTCTCTCCCTCCTTTAAATTCTTCCATTCTTCATCCAATCCATCTACTTTTGGCACTCCCTAAGCATTCTATCATTCACTTCTTGTATTCTCAACCTTCTTTTTCACTCAAGCAACACTTTGGCACTCCATAGTAGCAGCAACAACACTCCATCAACTTTGTAGAGCAAGTGTGGAACAAATCATTGCAATAGGGGCTTGAGTCCTCTTTTCTCCTCCATTAGCTAGTGAGCTCTTGGTGGAGGTGGTAAGCATTTTCACTCCTCTCCTCTACGATTTGGTTGAGTAGCATATTACTATTTTGTAGTGTTTATTATGTTCTCTAATTTCTTTTCTCCTTTATCATACATTTCTCTATCATTGCTATTTTGGCTATCTGTGGAAGTGGAAACACCAAAATGGGGGTCTGATTGAGGCAAACCCCTATACAACCCCCAAAAATTTTCCCTCTTTCTTTTGTGTAGGTGGATGCTTTTTAGAGCTAGTTGGCGAATAGGATCTTTTGTGAGATCATCTTTGTCACCTTAGCCTTAATCTATTTGCTTTATCATATTCGTTTGTACCTTTCCTACTTTATAGTTCTATTTTTTTCCCTTAGAAACCACTAGCTAAGCCATAAGCTCATTTTCTAGTGGTTCTTACTATATTTCCAGTCCTTTGGTCATATGGACACCAGTACACTTGAGAGATGCCAACGTGCACCACACTATCATCCGAGAACTGTGCTTCTGCCCATAGGTAGAGAGCTACCTGAGGTACAGTGTTGAACCCAAAAACTAACTCACCTAGCCCCATTCTAGATTTTGGGTCTATAGAGTGATTGTAGGACCTTATAGTCCTCATCATCCTCATCCCTAGTTTCAATACATTCCTTTAGAGTGAGGTAAGTTAGAGAAGCCTTCCACTCTTGGCTCTTTGTGACCTGGGGCCTTGAACATGGTTGGCCCCCCTCTCTTACATTTTTGGTGAACCCAACATGAACCAACATCTTCTCATTTGTTGGTGTTGGGGATTTTCCCCTTGTACCTTGCGATCATTGTGCCCCTAAGTGTTGTGAAGGTTTATGAGCATCACAACCCAGTCCATGACCTTCAGGTATATTGTTAGAAGTATACAACACCTTCGGATGGAGAGGACAAAGGTCACTACTACTTTCTCTACATGCCTTTTTGTTGGATCCGTTGTTGGTCTCAACAGACATGAGTAGTTGTCAAGGGGCAAGGTAGGATTCTCTGACAAGACCTACCATGTCCACACTCCTCCTACGTCTCCCACACCATCGTTAGTAAATAAGCATAGCTCTATTCACATTCCTTTAGAGTATTTCTCTGCCCTCAACAAAGGTTTGGGTGACTTGGAAAACCACTTGGAAAGAGACTCGAAGTTGGGTAGGGCTGCCCAGGTTATCAGTGAACTAGAGTATAGGGTGGGAAAAGACTGAACATGCATTCAACTACTAGATAGTCTCTCTAGTCTAACTGAGGTATGTGCTCCTCCAAACAATACTAACATTGTACAAGGGGCCACTTTCAAAGATCATGAGAGACAACTAGGAACATTGATGCCTCCTGTGTATGTGTACATGGCCGATGTCGTACCCTGGATCAACATTCCCTCTACCTCTGAGAGATCTGAAACTATTAAAGTGAACAAGATCCCCTTGTATTTTAGCTTCACCCCTCCTATAACCTCTAGTGGTGGAGGTTTTGGTGGGATGAGTGGTGGGGGATTTGGTAGTGCCAGTGGCTTCAACAATGGGGGTGGTGTTGGTGGAGCTAGCTCTAGTGGACATCATGGTGGTGGCTTTGGAAGTGAAAGTGGCTCTAACAGAGGTCGTACTGGTGGCAATGGCTCTAGTAGTGGTTCTGACAGTGGTTCTGGTGATGGCTCCAATGGTAGTTTTAGAGGAGGTTCCTTTGGCCCTATATCTTCTAATGACCCTATTCTAAACACTCTTCTTTAGAATATGAGTAAGATGCAGAGCTAGCTAGAGAGTCTCTCCCTAGCCTCTACCCAGCCTATCTTCCAACCCTTCTTCTGGAATAGCCTGTTGTTAGTAGAAATATTCAACACTCCCTTCCCTCAAGGAATGGAGATTCCTAAATTTGAAAAATATGGTGGCAAAGGGGACCCACAAACACATGTGTTAGCCTTTAATGCCTTGTGCATAGATTTCTTCCATCACAATGCATTGATGGAAAAACTATTCCCTCGATCTCTCAAGGAGACAATGCTTAAATGGTATTGTTCCTTACCCAATAATTCCATTTTCTCATTTGATCCACTTGTAAACCAATTCATACAATTGTTCCAAGCTAACATTGGGCCAAAGATGACCTTTTTGGATCTCTCTGATGCAAACAAGGTGGTAATGAAAATAATATCAACTTCATTGTGCAGTATCAAGTGCTCTTCTCACAAATCTTGTATCTGTTGCCTAATTTTGATGTGCAGAAGGTGTTCATAGGGAAATTGCAAAGGCCTTGGCAAGATAATTTTTCCCTTATGAAATACCCTTCTTTCACGCATTTGTGTGCAACCCTATGGGAGTATCAATAGATGGTAGTTTAGTTCAGGGAACCTTCCTCGTACTCCTGTCCTTAAGGAAAGTCCATTGTATCGATCTCTAGGAAAGGTAAGGATGTTGTGAATGTAGTAGCCACTATGGATGAAAATGGCCTCAAACATAACTGAAAGTTCACAAAGTTAGTAAAATCTTATAATTCCATCGTGCAAAAGTTATTGAGGGATAAGATCATAACCTTGTAGAACCCTAAACCTCTTAAGGAACCTTACCCTAGTTGGTATGATGAAAATACCTACTGTTAGTACCATTGAGTTAACAGACATGATACCAAATGATGTATGCACCCGCATCATGAGATACAAGACTACATCGAGGACAATAGTATTTGTCTTGATGGAAGAAAACAAAATACAAATAAATCAATGGTGAAAGAAAATAGTGAATTGCAAATATACATGGACCAATTTTCATTGCATTCTACTAACATGATTGTCGACCCCATTGATACTACCACTCAACCTGAGGCCTATGTTAACATGGCCATGGTTACTCCTACTAAGTAGCTTGCAAACAGTTTTCCAGATGTGACGTTTACTTTGTAGGACTTACCCTTAAATAATAAGCCCTCTCCCCTATATATTCTTGCTCGCCTTAATGGCAACATTGTGACAAGAGTCATAGTAGACCCCATGAGTTCAGTGAATGTTATTACAGAAGAGACATTGTGGCTTAACTCACTACATAGAAAAAAGTATGAAGAAACAAAATATACCATTTGTACACACGATGGTCTTTGTCTGAAACCATATGGATTGATAACTTTGTCTATCCTAGTTGGACCTTGGGCTATTGACATGGTTTTCAATGTCATTCTAGAGTCGAATCTGTTTAGGATTATGCTAGGCATATCTTGGCTATATTCCATGAATGGAATCACCTCTGTTATTCATAAATGTCTAAATTTCTCCCATGAAGGTGTCGTGCATGCAGTGCATGACACTGGATACTAGCCTTTCATAGCCCATGGGAGATATTCATTAGACCACTTTTGGCCCACCCGGATTGGTCCACTTCCTCCAAGAACATACCTACTTTATAAAAACTACGTAAAGTATAAGATTGGGGGCAAGGGACAACCAAAATTGGCTCTTCCTATAGCACAACAACTAGTTCCCTCCTCTTCCTGAAAAGGAAAGGAGAAGCTTACCTCCTCTTAGGCTAACTCATTTTCTCCCCTTTCTTGGGAGGAGTATTGGATGAGAAAGCCCAGTCTTTACTCGTTGAGTCTGATGATACCTCCTTAGCGTAGACCCAAGATTAGGATATCGGATCTCCCTGCTAATCTGCTTGGACCTTGGTACTATTTGTATGGTAGAAAGAAAGCTCCCAATGGGGAATCCTCTATGTCTTGGCCTTCATGGCCTCCTACTGCTTCTGCTCCAAAAGAAGTAAATAGGAAGAGGCCCACTATCGAGGCACTAGAGCCAGCTCCCCCTGCTGCTTCTCAACCTACTCCTCTTGCTCCCATTGAGGAGTTTGTTCTTCCACTGGAAATGGCTATAGTGGACACTCCCATGGATGAGAAAGAGCCTTTTGTTCCTTCACAGTCTTTGACCTCTAGTTCGAATAGTCACAGAAAATGCCTTGCATGCAAGCGCAATCATCAAAAAAAGGATCTTACAATTGATTAGGCCACATTGCAAAGGAAGGAAGACGAGATGACCATCGGGTTGTATGAAGTCCTCTGACAGCATGCTTCTCTCTCCTCCCCTCTGCTTCCATTCAAACTAGTTCAGTTTCACTTCTAGCTTCCGTTGTGAGTATGAATGCACTTGACCCTAAGAAGGTGCAAGTTTTCATTGCTCCTTTGGTGGAGTCACCCTTGTTGATGTCCCTTCCAGATGTCCTACCTTTCCCAAAAGTTGTAGATATGACAAACAGTTCAGTAGTATCTACAATGGTTTTCTCTTCCTCTGCTTCCTTTGCACCTCTTTCCTTGCCTGTGGGGAGTTCACATCCCCCGACAGAGTAGAAGCTAGAGAGTGGTCCTTCCAGCAATGGAGGACATAAGAGGAGTCCACCTTCACCCAAAAGGTGGTCTCGTGCTAACTTGTTCTTTCCTAGTGACAGAACCAGTCTCGACTTCCCTTCATCACCACTCCCAAATCGCTCAGCAAGCCTAGCAGTGAATCTCGATCGCAACCTTATCCATCCATTGAGGTAAAACATGACACTCTTGTAAAGTGCATGTTTAACTCTCTGGACGAATTTTAGGCCTTGTCAGCGATCTTCACAAAATTGCTAACCTTAGCTCCACGAGAGCTTGGTGGAGAGGACCTTGCGGGGCCCTCTTCCTTAGCCCTTGTTGTGGGAGGGTCGGATGCTCCTCCTCTTAACATTCCACCGCTATAAGCCCGTCATCCTTCCCCCTACAATGATCTAGAGTGGGAAGCAAATGACCTCTTGGTCTATCAGTGTTACAGGGAGCCTCTTCTTTATCTTTAGAATAGCTGGGTATGTGCAGGATCATGATGGGCCAAAAAGTGGTGATATAATAGGTATGTGTAGGGTATGTGGCTGACAACTTTTTTTTAACCCAAAATTGATGAAACGAAAAGGGTTTTTAAAGGATATTCTCAGCTTTCCACTAACATAAATTATGCTTTACTTTGAATTTAATGAATAATTATTATTCATTTTCTATTTGAATTACAACTAAAGTCTTGATTGATACGTTGATTTAAAAATATTTATATCTTTCAAATGGTATCACATTTTTTTAATCCAAAACATGTGTCACATTCTATGTTTTGCATACTATAGGATTAAGAAAAAAAGATTGAATTTAATGAAGTTTTGACCAAGTTAAGGTGGTAAAACATACGAGTTTTTTATATTTTTTAAGAGTTGTAATAAAAAAATTATAATTAATTATTATTAGTTTATTGTTGTTAGGGTGGTCAGACAGACACCTATTTCCTATTTTTTCCCTAAAATTGAAGTACTACTGCATTGAAATTTCAAATTTTTACCAAATAAATTTTCTTTAAAAACAAATTAACCTAGTAGTTTAGAAACTACATTTAGTTTGCTACAATTCTATTCTTACATATTTTTGAAATAATATAGACAACTTATTCAAATTTTTACATCAAGTTTCCTAACTCTAATTTTTTTATTTTTTTTTCCACTTAAGGGCCTATTTTTTCGATGATGATCCTCCACATACCCAGAAGTGTGTGTTATGATGTGTTCCCCCATGATCATGCTATGTGTTCCTGGATAACCCTTGTCACCTTTATTGGTTCTTGGATATAGGCGTGGTTTTTGTGTCATAAACCTTCTTCTATTTGTATCATCATTCTTCTGTGTTTGTGATTGATATTATGAACAAAGGACATAGGGGTAGCTTGATATTTTGGGGTCATTTTTTATACTATTATTATACTTATATATATTTATTAGCAGTTATGACCCCAAAATATCAGGCTACCCCTGTGTCCTTTGTTTGTAATGCTTTCTTTTAGCTTCTCCTTTATCTTTCTCTCTTCTTTGCTTGAGTTGTCCCTCTCATGTGTAAAAACACCACTCTATAACATTTCAATTTTCAGAAAATGCATTCGTTGTCAACAAATATTTTCTTGAGAATATTCACAAACCTCTTTTCAAGAATTACATTCTCAACTTGAGACCATAACGAAACGTGTTTCCTTCATCATGGGTTCACAAAGAAAGAATTTGAGAACCTTTTATTCAAGGTGGGAACAACTTCAACTTTCCCCTCGCAAGCGGGCATTTTCTTCCTTTCAAATTTCTTGATGTAGTGAACATCTTTCAAAAGGATTCCTTGATGACGAATCGATTCAAGAAAGAAACATCTCTTTCGTACATTCAAACAACGTGTCCCTTGAGTGGACCCATTTCTTCTCGCTAGGTTCCTAAGGGACCCCTTTGAAATTCTTCCAACTTATTGATGGTCTACGTGACTATTTGCTTACTTGCCTACATGGCCACTTTCTGACATGTTTTATTTATGGGTAAACATGTCATTTTGCAAGTGCACATGTGAAGCCACTTCTCAACTCTATGGAGTCCCCTTCCTTTGGTTTCCTCCATGTGAGAGATCTTGGGGGATACCTCCCTGCAAGTTTGTAGGCTTGTATGGCACTTCTTCTGAGCTTCCTTCATGCAAGAGATCTTGGGGGTGGCTCTCCTGCAGAGCTACGAAACTGTAGGGTGCTTTCTTTGGGTATCCTTCATGTGAGAGATCTTGAAGGACACCTTCCCTGTAGGTCTATGGGCCTCTAGGATTCTTTTCTAGGTTTCCTCCATGTGAGAGATATTGGGGCACGCCTCCTTACAGGTTTGTGGGTCTATAAGGTGCTTTTCTAGGTTTTCTTCATGTGAGAGATCTTGAAGGATACCTTCCTTGCGGGTCTACGGGCCTATGAGGCGCTTACTTCACAGGGCTTCCTTCATGTGAGAGATCTTGGGGGTTTCCTCCTTACAAGTTTATGGGCCTATAAAACACTTTCATTCTTCAGCTTCATAGTTCTACAGGGCTATGAATTCCTTTACTTGTCCTACACTCTCGAGTTCTCCAGATCACGATCTGCTTCCTCAATGGTTTATGTATACATTTCTAACCCTACTACCTTTTTTATCTATTTTACCAAAGTAATCATCAGCATTCATGCTCACTAAAGTGGGGGGAAAATGTATAGGAGCAAATTTGCACCCCTCATACAAATTCCCATTTTACACATCCTCACCTTAGAAAACCAAATCTGAATGCAAAATTCCACATCAACCTGCTACCTTCATTCCACTTGGCATCTTTTTTTGCATCGGTAGAAGAATAATTGTTGAGGATGCCCGCACGACACACAGATGTATGTACAACATGCTTATGTCCCTGATTGATTCTTGCGTCTGAAGCTGGTAGAGGCATTACACTTCCTATTGGGAACGGTTTGTAACGTCCCTCTTCGAACAACCAACCTAAATATGGCAAATTCTCCTCCTCCTTCAAATTCTTCCATTCCTTATCCAATCCATCTTCTTTTGGCACTCCCTAAGCATTCTAGCATTCACTTCTTGCATTCTTAGCCTTCATTTTCACTCAAGCAACACTTTGGCACTCCATAATAGTAGCAACAACACTCCATCAACTCCGTAGAGCAAGTGTGGAACAAACCATTGCAGCAAGGGCTTGAGTCGTCTTTTCTCCTCCATTAGGTAGTGACTTCTTGGTGGAGGTGGTAAGCATTTTCACTCCTCTCCTCTACGATTTGGTTGAGTAGCATTTTACTATTTTGTAGTGTTTATTTTGTTCTCTACTTTCTTTTCTCCTTTATCATACATTCTTTATTGTTGCTATCTTGGTTTTCTATGGGGGTGGAAACACCAAAATGAGGGTTTGACTGAGAGAGACCCCTATACATCCCCCAACAATTTTCCCTCTTTCTTGTGTGTAGGTGGATGTGCTTTTTGGAGCTAGCTAGCGAATACGCTCTTTTCTGAGATGATCCTTGTCACCTTAGCTTTAATCTATTTTCTTTATCATATTCATTTGTACCTTTCCTACTTTATAGTTCTATTTTGTTCCCTTAGAAACCACAAGCTAAAGAGTCAGCTTGTTTTCTAGTGGTTCTTACTGTATTTTTGGTCCTCTAGTCGTACGGATTCCATCACACCTGAGAGACACCAGTGTGCTGTGTTGTCATCCAAGAATCATGCTTCTATCCTCGGGTAGAGAGCTACCTAAGGTACAGTGTTGAACCCAAAAACTAGCTTGCTTAGCCCCATTCTGTATTTCGGGTCTGCAGAGTGATTGTAGGACCTTATAGTCCTCATCATTCTCATCCCTCATTTCAAGATATTCCTTTAGAGTGAGGTAAGTTAGGGTAGCCTTCCACTCTTGGCTCTCCGTGACCTGGGGCCTTGAACATGGTTGGTACCCCTCTCTTACAAGTCTAAATTTAATACTTTAGTAGTGAAAAGAGTGATGTCAAAGGGAGAGATGTCAAGCTAGAACATGAGCACATTTTAATTTTGTCCAAACCATAGGGAGTTTACGGTGAAGCACTATGCTGACACATGTTTAGTAGATCAATGGCCAATACAAAAGTGTGTCAGATCAATGGTCACTTCACAATAGTGCATTTTCAATCCACTCTGACTTAGTCAAATTTGTAGTGGTGCAAAATGACGAAATATGGCATGTTTGTGTGCAAGTGTATTTTTTTCCTAGCTTGACCATGTTTAATTTTTGGTGAAGTGATATGTTGATGCATGTCTTGGATGATGTCTGAGAGACAATGTAATGATAACACAAAAGTGCATTTTGGGTTTGTTCTGACAATGTTGAAATTTTGGTGAAGTGATATGTTGATGCATGTCTTGGATGATGTTAGAGGGATAGGTGTAGTGTTATCATGGAAGAGATTTTTTGTTCTATTCTAAAAATGGTGAAATTATGGTGAAGCAGTATGCCAATGTGCATGTCTATGATGATGTATGCCAGAAGACTTTTCTCTGCAAGGATCATCGACATGTCAGGGATCGAAATTGAAAATGGACACTGGACCATTTTCCAAATGTCTAACCGAGTTTTAAAATCTCATGGGGATCATCGACTAGTCAGGGAGTGAAACTCAAAATGGATATTGGAAATTTATAAAAAATGATCGATTGGATTTAGAAAACCTAAAAAGATGTTGGAATTTTCAACATGATATCTACATTCCTATTGGGATCAATATATTCATCTATCAAGGGAATCAAGATTTAAATGTGTGATATTAATTTTTCCCATGAATATTGAAGATCGATGGCCCAAATTCAAATGTTCTCAATAGCTAGTTCCTAGTTTGTTTTTTTCTCAGCAAAAGCCAACATTGTAGTGATATAAAATACTTTTCATAGGCTGACTTACACTTCACTAATAGATCTAATTTTTGGTCTAGGGTGATATTGTAATGCGTTCTACAATCCTAGATTGGTATTTATGCATACTTTTTTGGAATTCTGAAGTGGGTATGATAGTACAGTCTATGTGTTTGTACATGTGTCTGAGATCTCTTTGAGAAATTCATAAATATTTCAGGTCAAAGGATGGTTATGTTAAGAAAATAAAGCTATAAAGGTGAATTTATCAAATTGACAAAGCAAAATTACAATATCACTCTATAAGCTCTGTATGTCAGAAAATTACATGTAAGTGTCTGTAATCATCTTTTTGTATCTTGTGGTTGGTCTCACTGTTCATGTGAGGTTGGTGCCTCTTGTTCCTTGAGTTGGTGCTTAGTTTGTTAGATTGGTGTCTCAAATAGGTTGGTGCTCGTAAAGTTGTTTCGGGATTGGTATCTCCAATAGGTTGGTGCCTAAAAATGTAATTGTAAGATCTATTTTCTCTTCTGATGCTAGATTTGGGCAATAGATCAAAGAAACTCTTCTCACCATGGTTTTTCCCTTTTAGGTTTCCACATAATTCTAGTGTTGTCTTGTGTCATTTATTTCATTGTTGTCTCCAATTCTCTCAATGATGCTTAATGTGAATTAATGTTTAATGCATATTGATTGGAGTTAAAAAACTTATGATATACTAATTCAACCCCCTCTTATTATATTTGTGTTCAACAAGGTTTATATGGATTTCATCACAAGTTTTCTTAGATCTAAAGAGAAAAGCTTCATCATGGTTTTTGTGGATTGTCACAACAAATGTGTGCACTTGTGTGCTTTGGCACACCCACTAGTATCAAGCATTGCAACAACAAACTTTATGAATACTATTCAAAAAATACATAGGACTCCAAAAGTTATAGTAAGTGATTATTATCCTATATCTACAATTCATTTCTAGGCTAACTTGTTTTCATATTTGGAAACTCAATTGATATCTAATTCATCATATCATCCCTAATATAATGAACAAATGGAGGCAGACAACAATTTTTTGGATGTAGATTTTCCTACACTAATCCTTGGAAACCAAATATCATAAATTTTATATAAATATTTACTATGTCAAACATTCTAGGTATAATACCAAAGTTTTCTTTATCCCAACAGGTAATTACTATACTTTTCTCCTCAAAAAACCCTAGTGGAAAAACATTAAAAAAACTTATCCCATCCCCTAATATATTTTTAAATCTACAATAATAACCACAAATATACAAACCCCAATCCCCAAATGTACAACTCTCATAACCTAGACAAAACACCTAATACCTTAAAATATTTGAAACCTCTCAAGCATTTCTATGGATTTAAATTTGCAACGAAACTACTCAAACAAGGGCCAAATAAAACTTGAGAACTCTTATCACTCTCAACTACAACCATATCTCTAATACCACTTATTATTAAAAACTACTAGGTTGGTCAAAACATTTTGTAAATAACCAAGTTATAAGAGAAAAACATACATGCAATATTATTGAGTAACCATAACGCAAATATCAAAGACATAAAACAAGAGAACATAATATTTAAAGATATGCCCTAGAAAAATCATCATGAGGAAATAATTCAACCTCCAAAAAGACCCACACTCAATATATCATTTATCTTGATGAAAACATCACAACACAACTCTAAATATTTCATGAGGAAAAAATTTAGCCTCAAACTGTACCCACACTTAATGTATCATTGAGCACTGAAAACATTACAATACACCTTTAGAGTTTTCATGAGCTCCTTTGAAGCATAAAGCTTCTCCAATGCATCCTCCATGTGTCCAAGAATAAAGGGTAAGAATGTAATCACACATTCTATGGAATGCTTCATATGTATTCTATAGGATATACAAATGATAGCCAACCCAAACCACTAGACATGTGTTTAATTATATTAGATCAAGATTTAATAAAACCACTAAGTGGCATTGGCTAAACTAGGTATTTCAAAACCATAAGAGAAAAAACTATTGGTTCCTAGAATTAAAATTTGGCTAAACTATGAGAACATAAAATGATTGACTCCTAATATTAAATATTTATCCTATATCTCTCACAAATAAATTTTTAAACTTTTATTATAATATAACTTTACAAGTAAACCCAAAAGTGACTAAACACATCTTCAATGACCATATTGAATGAATGCTCATTATGGCCATGCTTAGGGTTTTGGGAACCATTTATTCAGTCGATTACCTTGATTTTTTATGATGCCCTAGCTTGCATCATCATTAATTGGAAGAAATCGAATGATTTTGAGCTTTTCAAATCTATTTTCTAGTGTTTCCCCTTGGCTCAAACTCCTTATGTGCTTAATATTGAAGGTTTTGGCTACTTCTTCATGCATTAAGTGTCTCATAGGTTGGTTAAAGGCACTACCTTTCCTAACTCTATAGTTCAACTTATTAATGTCCATTTTGTGGTAGATTTGTTCCTAACTCTCATTGAAGAAGAGAAAAATATCAAATAATTTCTCAAGTTCTTTGATATTTTTTGTAAATCTTTTTGTTCTACCAATCAATCGCACAAGACTAAATGGTATAGTCAATCCTTCATTCCCATGCATTCTTCCCTTAATTCCTTTGGTTTAAAATAGATTGGTCATGTAGAAACTTTTTCTAAATTCTTGGGAATCTTGTTTTGTTTCAAGGCTTCATAAGTATCCCTTTACCAAGCCATTCTTCTTGTAATTGAGAAAAGATTATCTTACTTGATCACAAAGCCCCTTTCTCTAGTAGCAAAATTTTAGGTATGTTCACAAATTGTTGTGGCTACTCATGTTTATTACTCCTCATGTTTGGGTCTCTCTGAAGCCTCTTTCATGAAGTTAGGAAAACTTATGTGTAATTTTATTTGGGCTTCCTAAGAAAATCACAAGGAATTTAATAGGGTTGCCTAGGATTTATGTTTCCTTCTTGGGAATTTGGTGGTTTAGGCCTTTTATCCACCCAACACTAGGGCTTGGCTCTTTGTACCAAGTGGATTATTCATGCCCTTCATGATTTTGAAGATTAGAAAATTCTTGTGTAGCATTGCATTGTCTTTGGACATCCCTATAGTCAAGCTACTCTGAAGGAGATTGGGCTTCAAACCTCCCTCACCATAAAAGAACCAATGTAGATTCAAAGGACTTTTGTGATAAAATACATTTGGAGAGCTTAATAATCCTTGAAATCATGGGTCTTCTAGAACAATTATGTGTTCTCAAATGGGATTTTCATCAACCAACAAAATATTTGGTGGTCCCCTATTTTACAAATCCAAAACCGCCCATTGGCTACGCAATTGTGGATACATGCTTTGAGATTTCATAGTAAAGGGATCTAAACTATATCAAATGTTTTTTATATTGATAATTGTTTATAGATATTCTACTCACATGAGCATCAATATGAGACCAATACAAGTCTTGCACACACAACCACGATACCAATAATAACTCCTTTCGAGAAACAACACTAGAAACCACCTATGGAAGACTAAGAGTCCCAACTTAGAAAACCACTTATTTAGAAACCACCTCCACATTAGAAGCTTGCCAACTATGAAAGACAAAGAGTCATCACTTAGAATTCCATATTAGATGCTCTATTAGGATTTGAACTTGGGTCTCCACATTGAGAACTCAATGTTTAATCGATTAAGCTCAAACCCTTGGATGATCAAACCTTATTTTCAAAACTTGTATGAAGCTTTTAACCTCGAATGAAGCCAAAACCAAGTTTTACCTCTCTAATCAGGATCATGAAACTTTTGATTTGGTTTTGGAGGAAATTCATAGTAATATGGTTCATAAAATTGGTGTCAATTCTTCTAGACCTTGGTGGAAAGATTGGAAGTGATGTCCAAACACCACTTTAAGAACTACAAACCTTGATAGGTGTACCTTTGGCTTTCTTCCCACTTTCGCACAATTCCCACATTGAACCAAAGGTGGCATTTTTATTCACAAATTTTAGTTTGGCAATATAGATTTCATACCATCTAGTCAACTATTCTAGAACCCAAATTGGCCTACTTTTCTTAGTGTATTATTTTCCAAGGCCTTCATGTGGGGTCTAGGTTGCTTCATTTAGGTGTTCTTGACTCCCATTTCCCTTTCTATGGGTAGTTAGAGTCTCTTCAGCATCATTTTTTGGTCATGTCCAAAATCCCCAAATCTTTAAATTTGGATCCATGATTTTTTCATGTCATTTAGACAAAACCCTTTTCATGGCATATGGTTCTTCTTTGGGATTGGCCTCACATCACTCACAAATTCAACTAGATTTAGCATGCTTTCAAGATTGAGATTCGATTCAACATATGGAAAGATAAAATCTCTAGTCTTTTTTCTTAATTGTTCTAATGATTAACATGTATTACTTTTTCCTAAAGCAATGATTTGTTCTAATGTGTTATTGCAAATCCAAGTGCAAGCTAACAAAGTTACACTTGAGGTGGAACATTTGTAGGTGCTCCTCAGCCACTAGGGTGATGTCCCTTATGCAATGGCCAAAGTTTCTTTGTTTTCCTCCTCTTACAAGGGTCGCTTGCCTCCTCGTGTGTGTAATCATGAGAGGAATCTTTCCATTCGTGGTATATGGAAGGCTTGCTCCCAACCTTCTCCCTAGCTACTAGAGGAGACCATGGTTGATAAGGTTGGCCATGGCCTCCTTGTTAGAACTTTGCCTCCTTTCCAACTATAGGAGGAACTTTTGGGTGGCCTACTACTGATGCTTCTGGTTGATATGATTCTAGCAAATTGACTCTTGTCATTTCACTAGCTCATTCTACCAAATAAAAGGAAGAAACTAAAGAAAAGAAAGATGATGGGTGGAATCCCATTAATATATGTGAAAAGCTAGATGACCAAGACCATCATTTTCCTCCCTCTACTATATTGTTTTAGCCACCTAGTGACTTCTTTGTTTATATGTTTTGTACTCTAAGCCTCACCCAATTTAGATTCTAAAAATGTGATTTTGTATCCATCCACTTTTTTTGAATATGTGTAATATTATTTCTTTATAAATGATAATTTAGACATCTATCCACTAAAAAAACAAACAACACAAATAAATATTTATTTTATATATAATTAAAATATTTTTTGAATAAGGGTGGTGGGCCTAGCTCGATTGGCTAAATCATCCTATTGCTCGCAAGAGGTCACGAAGTCTAGTCTCCCCACCATCCTTATGGTACTAGAGGGCGTCATCGCTGCCTGACCGATTCCTGCAATCTACCGTGTTTGATAATGGCCGGATGATTAATCATCCAGCATTATTATTAAATATTTAGTTTTGAGCTTTATTACCATCAGAGATGGCAAATAGAAAGACAGAATCCTGCGTCGCCTGTAGACTGAACCACAAAAAATGTTCAAAGGAATGTATTTTGGCTTCTCATTTTCCTTAAGATTACTAGACAAGTTCACAACTATGCACAGAGTGCTTGGAACCAGCTATATCGTCAAACTACTTCGAGTAATTTGTATCCATATTTAATTGTTCTTCATCTTTAGTGCTAAAAAAAAAGAAAAAATTGTATTGCTTTTATAGTGGAACTTACATATTTATGCGATGTTTGTGTAGGGTGTAGATTCAAGCTAAGAGCAACTGCAGTGAACAGTATGGTGTATGACTCCGTCCATTTGTGTGTCTTTGATTCATGGTGTCTTTTCTCTTGGTAACAAGAGTCTCTTAAAGTTTTTTCAAAGAGCTTAAAATATTTAGACTTACATACATGAGTTTTTCAAGTCTTCTAAATCACTTTTAGAGGTTTGAGCTTGCATCCCTCATGAATTCACTCTAATTTGGCATACGTTTCAAGCGTTTCAAATCAGATCCCTTTTCATGGAATACTGTTCTTTTAGAGGTTTGAGCTTGTATCTCTCACAAATTCACTCAAATTTGGCATATTTTTAGAATGAAGATTCTATTCAACATATGGAAAGATAGAAATTCGACTATTTTTTTCAAATATTCTTTGGATCATCATGATTTATTTTATACTAAAGCTATGCTTTGTTCTAATATTTTATCGTAGATTCAAGTGCAAGCTAATGAGGTTATATCTGAGGTGGCTCACTTACAAGTGCTTCTTAACCACCAAGGTAGTTCCCCTTATGTTACCAAATTTCTTTCATCTCTCTTTTTTTGTTGGGGTTTCTTCTCTTCTTGTGGGCATCATCATGGGCGTAGCCTCTCCAGTTGAGATAACTAGGAGATCTTCTCATAGGCTTCTCTCCCAACTGTGAGAAAGGATCATGGTTAGTGAGGCTAGTCGCAACCTACTCTTCTTCACTCTATCTCTCCATCACTAGTGGGAGGAACTTTTAGGTGGCTAATGGGAGGTGCTTCTAGATAATTTGATCCCAAAAAATTCTCTTGATTGACTCTTTATTGTTTTTCCTGTTCATGCAATTGAAGAAGAAGATAAAGAAAATGATAGTGATAGATGAGACCCTCTTGAGGACACTCTAGACCCCACTAATGTATCCCGTTATCCAAATGACTTGGATCCTCCTCCTCCCCTCACTACTATTACGCTTGCTACTAAATAGTTTTGTTTATGTTTTTATGCTGCAAACTATTACCTCATAAACTTTAGAAATGTTATTATTTTCATCCACCTTCTTTTGTGAATATGTGTAACACTATTTTATAAATAATAACATAGACTCTTACTCATAAAAAACAAAACCTTTAAATATAATTATTTAATTAATAAGCCAACAACAAAACGATGTCTTTATTATTGTGAAAAATAATCTAATGTTTTGATAATTCATTTTGGAACTTCTATCTGTCCCTATCATCTTTATTGTTATCGTATTTCAACTATTGCTCTGTACGAGTTTTGTATTTCGTTCACTAAAATAAAAACTTGTAGGACCACAACACTTTTCCGTGCACACATCTTTACATTATAAAATATTTACATTCGAGCTTTATTGCAACCAGAGATGGCAAAAGGAAAGATTCAATCCTGTGCGGCCTGTCGAATGAATCGCAAAAAATGTTCAGAGGACTGTATTTTGGCTCCTCATTTTCCTTGGGATGATCCAGACAAGTTCGCAATTGTGCAGAAAGTGTTTGGAACCAGCTATATCGTCAAACTACTTCAAGTAATTTGTAACCTTTGCTCATAAAATTTCTTTTATGCAGTCTAGGAAAACTATAGTTTTGCATTGTTTTTATAGTGGAACTTAGATATTTATGTGACTGTTTGTTTAGGGTGTAGTGTCTGAGCTAAGAGCAACTGCAGTAAGCAATATGGTGTATGAAGCAAGTGTTAGAGTGAAGGATCCAGTCAATGGAACTGCCACTCTAGTCCACGAACAAATGCAGAAAATAGCGAAGCTGGAATCCCAGTTGGCGGTCAAGGAGGAGGAGCTCATGAATAGTCGTTCTCAATATGATAAGCTTGTATTCCTCCTGCGCACTGGATCTCCTGATGTTGAAGAAGTTGTATATCTCACCGATGTCACATCACAACCAACTGAAGATATCATGTATGGGCAAATGGATCCATTATTGTTGTGGGAGCTGCCATGAGATGCACAGATTTATGAGAATAATCTAATAGAAGTGATTTCTAATGTAATCATTAAAATGGATCTATGACTGCATTATTTAAAATGGATCCATTACTGCATATAGTTAATGCATATAACTTATATTTAAAATGCATGAGGAAATGGATCCATTACTGTTATGGGATGCATGGATTTAGTGGCTTCATACCTGAGTGTTTCAAGAATTCTGTGTTATATTATCAAATCTTCTGTATACTATTACTGAGAATCTGTGGGTGTTCTTAACAGACCTTGAACGAGAACAATGGTGGAAGAATATAATCTACGATTGCTGAGCTGACTAGGATAAATTAGAGCTAAGCGAGTGAGGTGTGCATAGATATCCTTTGGTTTCCATGTTTCATAAATGCCATATTTGTGTAGTCTAAAACTTGCTTTCAAATCCTATCCTCTACTTGCAAAGATACCTCCTTAGATAGACCTTTGGAAATATCTATTTCCACTTGAATTAGAATTGAAGTCAATTAGACTAACTATTTCAGGATTGAGCTTCAAAAAATTCCTAGTATCAATGATTCCTATGGGGGGTCAAGCATAGATCCCCAAAAATTGAAGGGTGAGATGCGGAATTTAAGCCTACATAGGTAAAACTAAGAAAGTCCCCATCGGAGGGTTAAATGTGGGAAACCATGGTTTCACCAAAAGAAACATGGTTATCTCAAAACTAGGGGGTATTTTTAATATTAACTATCCATCTTCAAAGAATTATATCATAGAACAAAAATTCATGCATATTAGGAAAGATTTTAAGGATTAATCCTGTCATATGCATTATTTTAAATTACTAAAATTGTATCTCATATATCATTTTTAGTATTAGGGAGGTAAAAATAATTTAATTGATGTGACATGTGTAGGTATTGGGGTTTGGTAAGTATTTAGAGAAGGAGATTATTTTGCATAGTTCGACTAGAGGAAACATAATTCATTGTGTTGGTTTTGCTAGGATTGTGAAGCTATCCTATTTCAAATCACATGGCCTTGTATTAAGTGAAAGCCTCATAATCCTAGGGATACTTCCCAATTCCAACTCTATTGTAATTTAAAAACTAAATAATGGTCATGCCAAGGTCATGTGTGTTCAATACTATCCTACCCATTTTCCTAAATCCAATTATTGGATACCTTTTGACAATGCAACAACCCCACCCAAAAGAATCACCAAGTATCTCTAAAATTCTTCCATTATAATTTAGATTAATATATATACTATAATTAAGATATATGTTATTACAAGGATTCATCGTTAGAGTTTTTGTGGCAATGGTCTGGATTTGATATATGTAAGTGCTTTTAAGTCGGATCTTTTTGTAAGATTTCATATTTATAATAGCTCATTTAGATTATTTGTTTTGAGGTTTTAATGTATGGGATGACAAGAAAAATTTGTTTTGACTTAGATGTAGGTGAAGGTAGTGTTTTTAAATTAGCCCGCACATTAGATTTTTCGCCCCCACCAGATTTGCCATAGGTTTAGTCTTATTGCAACTCTTATTTTTACAAACATGAGAGTTACTACCTTCCCTCATTGCACCATTGAACTTGAGCCACTTGCATTGATCCATGCACCACATCTTGACCCAAATAAAAGTTTTTTTTGTTGATTACATCTCATGTGATCTATACCACTAAGCACATCAAATCATCAATTATTGTCATATTATAGTACATAGAATCTACAAAACACACAACCTTTAGATTATACAATGATATCGTATAATGTAAGTTAGAAATAAGCTAACAAGTCTAACATAACTATTTTATATCCATCCAACATATACTCCTATCTTCCTTCATCATGTGTTTGATTGCATGGCCATGGTAGACTCCTAACTAAACTCCTCTTCCTTTTCGAGTGAGACATTTTACCAATGAAATCCAACTCTATTCGAACGAATTTAAAAAAGGCAAAAATGCCTATTAAGTAGTCAAAGAAAAATAAAAGGATGTTCACTACTTTCCCACGTACCACTTAATGGGGCATTTTATGAATAGGAAAGTAAGACAATTGCTATAATTTACGGAGAAGTTGTGGAGTCATAAGAGTCTATATAATTGAGAGGACAGTAAGCATAGGAAACATGTTACCTTCCCACGTTTTTAAACTAAATCCACCCAATTCAGTATTAAAATGTGACCTTTGAATGAATTTTATGATATTTTTTATTTGTTTCATGGGCATACAACAAGCAAAAGGCATTATTGTTGAAATTCAAAGCCCCTTCATATTCACATTCTTGAAAGGCTTAAGAAGAAAGCTAACAATTCTGTCATGAAACATTCGAAAAGGTCACACAAGCATTAAAGTTGTGCAGCTGAAAGTGCACCATATAAAAGCTCTCCCCTATAACCAAAAAATGCCTTCCTACATAGATCTAATTTTTTCAACATATCTAATCATAAATTAGATTCATTTTGAGCGGATTGTTTTTTACGTGGTGATTAGCGTATAAATGATATATTTTAGTGTAAAAGGGTAAATACACTATCTCCTACTTCATTTTATCATTTATATTATTAGAAACTAGCCTTGATTATCAACTTATTTATCTATTATCTTAGGTTGATGTAGGAGCATATAGGTGCATAGACAATCATGCACAACCAAAAACATTTTAAATTTTAATGTTTGTGTTTTGTTTTGATTTTTTTGTAGGCACAATTTATTAAAATCCTCAACTCCTCCAACATAACAAAGTTTGATGTCGGGATTGTGAATAAATAAATTGTTTAATTGATTCATATTTTAATTGTTTTAAAAGATGTTTGAAAGATGTAAATTTTCCAAAAAGACAAATCCCACACCCAAGCCCGTGAGTGGGCATTTAATGTGAATTGTAACTCCATTAAAATTTTTGAAATTGCATTTTTTTTAAGGATTGGGATGTTGGGTATTGATTGAGTGCAGAGAGTGGGTTGGGCAGCGGGAAGACAGTTTTTGAATTGCCATTGAAAACACATGCCAAGAAGTGGAAAATCCATGCCCAAGAAGGAGTAATGAGCATTTAGAAGGTTTGACTAGCAAAGTAGAGGAAATCCCATGTCTAGGTTGTTTGGAAAGCTTTTGGTAGGAAAAGAATGAGAAGAATATGTGAAAATTGGTGATTGTATGAAAGGAGGAAGGATTTGATGGCATTTGATGTGTGTTGCAAGTGATTTTTGCTATTCAAAGAGGGTTATGATCAAATTTTGGCTTGCTTGTAATGTTTTCAGAGTTTTGATGTTTGCTTATGTTTCCTTATAGATTGGTGTTGTAGGAGTGGAATAGTTTGGCAATTGTTGACACCATTGTATCTAATTGTTGTTGCAGGTATCTTGGATTGAAAAAATAATTTTAGATTCTTACTTATTTGTGTTTTCCATTGTGAATTAAAAAAAATCAAAAGTGTATTTGTTGCAACAATTGACAATCCTATGGATTCTCAATTGTTGAGATGCATCATTTTGGTATTAGAGTGGGTTGAGGAAGAAGAGAAGAAGCCATGTCAAATAAAGGACATGAGAGATGGAGAGAACCATAAGGAGAAGACAATACTAGTGTTATGGAGATGTTGACAAGAATAACAACACACCTAGAGGCCATAGAAACCTCACAACAGAGAGGGGTTCATATAGAGGATGTTAGTGAAGAAGAGGAAGAAGTTGCAAAAATGGAAAGAGGAGATGCACAGGAAGAGAGATTCCTATAAGTGCTATCAAAGTTGGGTAGTAAGTCAAGGATGGACCCATCAAGCTATAGTGGAAGCCTAAATCTAGAAGAACTCATTGATTGGATTACAAATATGGAAAATTATTTTGACTTGGAATCTACCAAAGATAATAGGAAGGTTAAGTATGCTTGCATGAGGTTGAAAGAGCATGCATCCCTATGGTGGGATCAAGTGCAGATTGAAAGATAAAAGAGAGGAAAAGAAAAGATTAAATCATGGTTAAATTCTTGTCTATAGACTATCACATTATTTTGTTTAAGAAACTTTAAAATATTAAACATAGAGATTTGAATGTCATGGAGTACACAGAATAATTCTACAAAATGGGGATTTGTGCTAGACATGTTGAAGATGGTGAAGAACAAGTTGCAAGGTATGCGAATGGGTTGTAGATGCTATCTAAGATGAGCTTACCATGGTGATGATAATAATAGTGGAGGAAGCTTACCAATATCCTCTCAAGGTAGAAGAAAAGTTGGCAAGAAGGCAACAAAGTAATTCTAGAAGTAGAGGATAAAAATTAAAAGGTAGAAAATAAAAAAATAGTGGAAGAGGGCAACCAATAATGGAAGGAGAGGCAAGCTGGTCTCAAAAAAATTATTGCTCAAATGTGAAAGGAAGAGGAGATCCCTTTAGAGGAAGAGGGGAAACTTGAAGAGGAAGGTGAGATTATGGAAGAGGAAGAGAATTTTTTGGAGTTTGTTTCAATTTTGGAGAGGTTGGTCACAAGGTATTTGAATGCCCTCGAGTGCAACAAGAGGATGAGAAGAGTAAGGCTAGGATAAAGTTTACCACAAAGGTTGAAGAAGAAAATAAAGTAGCAAACCTAGAGGATGGAGAGGATCTTATGCTAAGGAGAGTGATCTTAAAGCCATAAAATGAGCAATAAGAACTCATACAGAGGAGGAGTTTATTCAAAACCATTTGCAAAGCAAGGGGAAAGTGTTGCACCATGATTGTGGACAATGATAGCATAGATAATTTGGTATCTCAAGAAATGGTAGAGAAGCTAAGTTTGGAGAAAACAAAATATCCAAACCCCTAGAAGGTTATGTGGTTGTAAAAGGGCCATCAATTTTTGGTGAATGAATAATATCTGGCAATTTTTTCAGATTGATAATTATAGAGATGAGATTATTTGTGATGTGATGCCTATGGATGCTTGCCATATGATTTTGGGTAGACCATGGTAGTATGAAAGGAATTCCATATATGATGTGAAGCAAACAATTACTAATGCAAGAGCGTTCCTATAACTCTCAGTAACTTCAAACACACAACAACAGTCTCAGAGATTAAGTAAATCAACACCAAAAATTAGCAACACACTTGTGGATTTGACTACTCAATGTCTCCTACAACATATGTTAATTACATTCAAACTGAAAGGATTACAATTGTAGCCTTGAATACTAAAGAAATATATTAAAATTCAAATCTAATGATTTATTGCAGGCAAAAAAAATCATCTACAGGTATGACTTTAATTCTCTAACTTCTTGCAATTCTCCCTTCTTCACCTACAACTATATTTTGGAAATCAAGAACACAAAAATCCAATGCATTCACCAAGATGTTTGCTACTGACTTTCACCTTCTACCTACAAAACAACACGTGAAAATTCTCTCCTAGGAAAAGTCACGTCCACACCTACAACTCTCCAAATTCAGGAACCAAAAATCAACACCAACAAAGTCTAGAATGAATTTCCACAACAACCACTAACTCCAGCAACCGAGAAACTTCCCATTCCATGCCTCTACCTCAAAAAATTAATTAATTTGCATCCATTGCATGTTTTGACTCCCCAATGCATGTTGCTCTACCTCCAAGAAAGTAGGCCTCCACTAGCCTACACCATTATTCTCTCATTTCACCAATTTGAATTTCAAATTCAAAATCGCTAGGTAAACCCCTGATGGGCATCCCATTTTTGCTTGAAGCATTATGGAAAATTAAATAAAATTAAAAATTACATAACCTCCAAGAATTGAACATGCCAATATGATTTTTGGAAATTTAATAGTTAAAATTAAATTTATAGCATGCTTCCCAATGTAACTTGCAAACCAAAATTGTCCAATTATTTAAATCTTATTTTTGGACAATAAAATCAATTAAATACACCAAAATATTAATAAAAAACAATTCTCTCCAAAATTGAATAAAAAATTTTAATGTAAGATGTCTAGCAACCATAGATGCTCCTACATCAGACACCCATGGTAGAAAGAAAATTGACCTTGTCACTTCTCAAGAGGATTTAACCAAGATGATTAACCTCAACTTCTGACAACCAAGATGAATATTCTATAGGTCTTCCAAATGATTTTATTGAGTACTCAAAGTATTGCTTATGTCTTGTGCTCTTACTCACCCTGCTATCCAAAATTGCCTCTATCTTATCCTTCTCTGAAGTAGGTGCTTGTGTATGTAATTGTTCCCCTATTTTACCTTCAACACTTTCAGCCTCATGAAAATTTGTTAGATCAAAAATATCAAATATAGGTAAAATATTAAGCTCACTAGGCAACTCTACTTATGCATTACTTGAATCATTCTTGCTTGCAATTTTGCAAGGCCCAAACTTCTTCATTTTTAGCTTGTTGTAGGTACCAACTAGAAATATTTATTTTCTCAGGTGTACCATTACCTCATCACCAATCTGAAACTTGTTATGTCTCAAGTCTTAAAATCAGCTTTAGACTTATACTAAAAAAATCATTTTATTGATGTTCTTTATTACCTCTTCATGTGATCAGAAAAGTCCTAGAGTTGCTTCTACACTTTTCTTTTCAGTTTTATCCATCCTATTTAAATCTGAAACATCTCTTGGGCTGCTACCATAAACTATTTGAAATGGATATTTACTTGTACTAGGTGTGTGCAAGAAGTTGAGTCCACTTTTTGGCCAAAAAGTGGAAGTGTTTTCCCTGATTTTTAGAATTTGTCACATTTGACCTTAAAATTTGAAGCACTTAAAGATGGAATCTTTAAAAAAGTCACTAATCATAAAATGTATTACTTGGAGCCTACTTTCCAAAAATGTAATTTATTTCAATACCCAAATGATACAAATTCATTTTCAATAGGCGTTTCTAAAAACCACTGTTTAAAAGTCACTTGTTTTTATCATACCATACACGTGTACGTTATCCATATTTTGACCTAAATAATTGTATTTTTCTAAATCCTTTTGGGAAAAGATTTTTAACTCACTAAAGCACATTTTTTAATATTTTGTTTGTAATTTTTTATTTAATTTTTTTTTTGGTTAATTTTTTATTGGCCATATTTGTTGTTTTGAAAAATCGTCATGTACATCATGCATAAGATGCCCTAAACTTATCATTTTTTTATTTTTTGTTTTTCAAATTGAAAAGAATTGTCTGAAGTATGTTTTCATGCAATTTATTTTACAAAAAAATATTTTAATAAAAAGTTATTTAAATACTAAAAACCTTGATGTTTCAATTTTATGGACTAGTTTCATCAAAAAATTATTGAAAAATAGAAAAATAATCCAATTGTAAAAAAAAATTACATATTTGGAATCTACATTGTCTCATCTATAATGGGTTTTAATTTCTTAAAAAAATCTACAAAAAAGGTCTGAACATTTGTCCAAAGTCACTATTTTCTTATGACATTGACATGACCTTTAAGTTACAAATCAAACCAAGTCCAAAGCTGAGGTTTGGGTCCCAAATCCTTTTCTCGAATTGAAAAATAAAGCACAAACCCGACCAAAAATTCATATCTTAAAAAACAAGATCTCGTTCTAAAATGGGATCCTGTTTCATAAAAAAAAATTATGCTTTTACGAAACAGGATCCCATTTTGAAAATTTGCCAAAATGGAAAGTTTCCAAAAATGGAAAATTTTCAAAATGGGATCTTGTTATGGAAAGTTTCTAAAAATGGAAAGTTTCCAAAAATGGATATTTTTCAAAATAGGATCTCGTTTTGAAAACATTCCATTTTTGGAAAATTTTGAAAAATGGGATCCCGCTTTTTAAAAAATAGGATCCTGTTTATGAAAAAATGAGACCCCATTTTGTTTACCCCGATTTTGAGATTTTGGCTAAGGCAAAAACTTCCACGTTTCATGGACTCAACTTCGTGCATCTACCTATACATTCATGATCAACAAATGTGTTATGAGAACCAAAAAACAATCCTTGAATATTTTGATTCAAAGGCAATGAGTATAATAGTGGAGAGAATGATAAAACTAATGCATGCCTTTAGATACAATGCAAAATTGGCATTTAGGTTATTTATTGTTATTACAAAGCAAATATTACATCATTTATTTCCTAAGTGCAGAAGGAGGAAACACTATACCAGCTAAGGAAAAAGACTTATGGAGTTTTGAGAGAATGGAACCCAAATAAAAGCAACAAAATTTTCCTTTATAATGTAGGCATAACTCAAATTTGAATTCAAAATCCCTAACCCTAACCTAACTAGGGTTTTAGAACTTAGATGAACTCTGATTACATTTCAAATATTTGAATTACCCCAAAACAAAGCAATGACTAGCCATAAATGCCCTTGACATCTCAAGCACACCCTAGAATGATGTCATTCATGAATACAGACATGGGTGCCCACAAAATTCCCAGCCAAAATCAAGAAAAATATACCCTTACAAAGGAATTTGACTTTTGTAACACTTCAGGGAGTAATGGCGTTGTCCAACAATCAATACAACATTGGAATGGTGAGGATAATCAATCCAGGATTGATCTGATTCAATCTAGTAGTTGGATATGTCGTTGAACAATAACTTCTACAATTTTCTTGGGTCCACTAGAGAAGTTAGCCATTTTACTTCTGAATTTTGACTGTCATATTGAATATAAATGGACAATATATTAACTCAATGAAGGTTTAAAACAAGATTGCCAATCTCCATTGGATTTAAGATCAATGGCTATCATGTTATCACAATGCATCATTCCCTTCTTCAGTCGCCAAGAACACAAAATTGTGATGCAATAGTATCTTGCCACATATCTTGCTAATGTCACACCTCCTTCCATCGCCTATCGCACAAAGGTCCCTGCCGCTTTGGAATGTAATGAGGATGCACTAAAGGCCAACGATGACCATTAAATATTCATTCCTCAAATTGTGATCGTCGGAGCTCTCATTGCACAGTACAAGACCACCACGGTTACCATTAAGGTAACATCATTCACAATAGTGATGTGAATGATGTATGTGATGGTTTTAAAATCACTCTCCATCAAATTTGAGTTTTCGAACCAAAACCAACAATCTAGGTACCAGGCCCCACCATGACACATGTCACCTCCTTGTTGTCCGGCTAGGAATCTAAATCTTCATGTGGGTTCCCAATAGGTTGGTAAGGAACAATTGAGATTAAGGAAACATCCACTAGAACCAATGGATCAAAGGGACCACCAAAATCATTAGACATGTGGCACATGCTCACTATCCCATGTCCTTCTTCTAATGAATATTTCAACCTAGCAGGCTAGCAGGGACGAATGGAATTTGGACATCTACATAGCTTAAAATGATTAAAAAGGAATTTTCCTTTATGTAATGACTTAAAAGGGGTCATGCCTAGGTACATAAGACTAGATAACATAATTTCTCAACCCTATACATAGGATAATGACCAAAAATTAAAATGAGACTGTGACCACATATTGCTAGGAAGACAGGGCCAACAGAGTTAATGACATAAGTTATAACTTAAATGGATCAAAAAGGTGAACAGAGTCAATGAAAAATTAGAACAAGACTAGGGTTTTTGTAAATGATGAGGGTTTAAGAGGGTCTTAACCAGGTAAATTTGAACCCTAACAATTGAAAGACAAACCCTAATGCCCAGGAAATCCATGGATGACCAATTTCTTTTTTAAAATAACCCTAGAACCAAAAAGATTTTCAAAGTTCCACCAATGGATCTAGTTGGGGATGCATGTTCAAGAGGAACAAAGCAAGAATTTAGACATTTATAGGGGATTGGACCACTAAAAACCTAAAAACCAATAGCGACAAAATAGAAAACTATAATATAGTGTGCATGGATATGCCCTACTTAAGAAAAGTAGGGTTTGAGGAATTGTCCATGCACTAGAAATTCCAACATTTCACCAAATTCATATTTTGCAAACAATATGAATTCGTACCATGATTATCATAAATAACATAAGGTCCAATCCAAAGGGCCTCAAATTTACCATGTTTTCCTTTTTCCTAGATTTTGGAATTCCATATTAAAACAAGATCACCTGCAACATTTATTTTTTCTTTAGCTTTCTTGTCATATAAATATTTGACCTCCAACTGCTTCTTCAAGTTGATATCTTGAGCTACTCTCCTTCATTCATCCAATTTAGTTAATTGATTAATTCTGCTAATCATACTATCATCAATATCATCTATGTATTCCTGAATGAACTTGTAAACAGGGAAAAAATTATTCATTGGCATTCGCATCCAATCCATATACAATTTCATATGGATATTCTATGTAGCCTTCTTTATGGTAGTTCTATCATCCCATAATGCTAGTTTCAAATTTGAATCCCATTCCTTTTTTCTTTTCTCCATGACCATTTTCATGATCTTCATGAGACTTTTGTTATTGGACTCAGATTGTCCATTTCCCTATGGATGGTAAGGGGATGAATATGACATGGCAATTCCATAACTACTTGTGACGTAGAAAAAAGTACCCTTTGCTTGACATGGGATTAATTCATGATAAAATGGACTTAATGAGGTCTTAATCTAGTGTTGTGAGGCATTTTATGCATCCACACTAGGTATTGGACCCTTGCAAATTGAATAACATGCTTTTAATGACGTCTTGTAAAGGTGTTGTAATTCATGCTTTTCTAGACTTAATAATTCAACATTATAAAATATGTTTAATAACACTATCACATCAATTTAGAAGGCTTGTAAAGTAAACTTAATGTTAAACTAGTGTTGTAATGTGTCTTACACATTCACATTGGTTCTTGTGCCTTCCTAGGCTATGTGGACCTCATTTTAGTGTTGTAAAGTGTATTTAATCACACTTTCATATTGATTTTTGTGTCCCAAACCCTATTTTACATTCACATCATCACTAATAGTCCCATATTAATCCATATTGTGCATCTTGAGGCCTAAATTGATCAAATACCAAACAATGTTGTAGTTTAGACCTTATTTCCTTATCTCTTGGCATCTGAGCTATTAAATTGGTCCTTGTGGGACCCATTAGCCATGCATGGTGAATCAGTCCCATCCAGGTGGGACCCATTCGCCATGTGTGGCGAATGAGTCCCATTTGGCTCAATTTTAACCTTTGAGTGGAAAAAAAATGAAATTTGAGTTTAATATTGTTTCATGTCGGCCTATGATGAGGTATTAATGGGTAAAATAGGTGAATTACCTATAAAATCACCTCTCTAAACTCATTTTTACATCCATTCATCCATTAACCTAATTCACATCCATTCTTCATTAATCATCCACTAATCTTTCATCTCAAGTCAACCAACTTAGGGTTTTATCATTGCAAGACATCTAGAAATATCCTAAAGAAATTCAAGGGTTGAATCTTCATCCATTGTTACAAAAATCCAAGATCAAAAATCATGGAAAGGTAATCTATTCCATTATTGCATGTTTCATTCTATTCTTTCATCATTTTGGTTTAATTACCTAAACGGGGTTTGACCAAGGCAAACCCCCATGCCCTAACATCCAACTTTTCTCTCTCTTTCCTTGTGTGTATGTAGATTTAAGACTCTTAGAAGCTTGGAAATCATTGAAGATAAATTTTCAAGGTTTCTCAAGTCTTCTCTTCATCCATAAAGTCAAAATATCAACAAAATCTCATTTTTCAGACCTATCAATTAGAGTTTCAGAAGTGGACACCTGTAGGAAGTCAAAGTGTAGATCGGAAGCTTCGAATTCAACTTTTGAAAATACAGAAATTAAAAATTGGACTCATTCACCATGGGTGGTGAATGAGTCCCACTCTTGGGCCAATTTTGAATTTTCTGCATTTTTTGATACCCTTTTGTCAGAAACAGGTTTCAGCCTAGTTTGATAGAACTAGGACTGATTCACCTAGAATAGTGAATGAGTCCCTTTAGGCTTGAAAACTAGCATCAACAACATCTCAAATGCAATTCCCAATCTTCATCAAGGTTCCAAGTGCACACTTTCAGTTTGGTTCAATTCTGTTAAGTTTTGCATTCATTTCTAGTTGATTGTTGCACTACACAATGTGTTTTCAAACATCACTTGTTTCCTAGTTTTTCATCCATAATTAGTCATTTATATTACTTAATTGCACTTATATCATTCCATTTATTCTAAATAACATCATACATAACATAATTTGAATGAACCTTTTAGCATTTTTTGCCCTACTCTCTCCTTTTAGGTGAAAAACCTTAGAAGAGCAAGAGAAGTCCTTGAAGCCAAAAATCTATGGTTCATTTTGGTGAACCTATTTTTTAAACACTTACTTATCTGATTTGAAGTCTTTTCATCATCATAGATCTAGTTTTCATTGACCTTTCCTTAGGATTTGCATGATTCATTTGCATACTAGGCTTTAAATTTTACATTCATAAAACAAGCATTTAGGTTGCATTGTTGGCATCTAAATTCATTTAGATTTTTTGAAATTATGCATTTTTTACTTAGGTTTGCATCATAAAACTCAGACACCATAAGAATATCTTACAAATTTCTAAAAATTCTAAAAACAGTCCATACCGGGACTCATTCACCACCCTGGGCGAATAAGTCCCTTTTGACCCCTGAAACTACATTTTACAAAACTCAGAACTCTATTTTTAAGCTCATGTTTAGTTCCTTAACCTACCTATATTAGTTAGTTGCATTTATGTAGCATTCATTTTGTTAAATCTCACTTCAATTAGCTCATTTCATGCATTGTTTAATTTCACTTTTGCATTCACAACACTTCATTTTCAGATTGTTGCATTGTGCAAACAGAAAAATAGCTTACTTAAAAACTAAAAATTGCATTTCTTTTTAAGTTATTTCATTGTACTTTCTTTCCTTTTTCATCATAACATTTTTTCTTTCAAAATATGTGGCTTTGATTTCATTAATAGTGGATTGTATAAGTACAACATTCCCTCTTATGAGTTCACTTTTGATTACTGCAATGAGGACTTTAAGAAACATGATCAAACCATTGATGCAATCCTTAATCTTACATTGCCCATTGGTGAGAATGGTAGTGTAGACAATCAAAACAATCATACTTGTTCTTCTCCCAATATCTCTCCAGTGACGAAGGTATCTTGGTGAAGGAAGTTACAAGTGTTGAGGGTCTTGATTGTCCATTTCCAAATTCCCCTTTGGACGATGTTAGACAACAAGAACATGAGATCATAGACACATTCCAAAACATCACCTTACCTAGTCTCCATGATCATGCCAATCAATCTTTCCCATCTCCTAATATCCCTCCTCGATGTAAAGAGGATAGGATGGTATTAGAATACATCCCTATTAAGAATCATGACATCCTTGATCCTCCTTTCCCTAATTGCTCCTCCCATTTGGGAAAATCTATTTGAACACCATAGTGGTCCTTCCCTTGTTGTCTCCTTCACTTGTGATGAAGCTACCTCAAACTTGGATGAACATATTACAAGCTTTCCCAGTAGGGTAGATATTATGGAACAAGAGAATGAGACCTTAAGTAGAAACAACCAACAATCAAATACAATCTTCCCCTAATCTCCCCACTATCAATAATCAAACACATTCAACCATTAATAACTCCCATAGTGGCAATGAAGTTATTTTGGATGAACTAAACCTTAATTTTCATGAACATGTGGTTTGTTGTTCTCCTAAGAACTCTCCTTCTAGGGAGGATATTATGAACCAAGACAAAGATAGTTCATGCCTTTTAAAGAAAATGAAGACTCTCACTTGTTACAAGATGTTAACATTATTCAACCTCAACTCATCCTTTATCCCCCTTCACATAAACCTTCACCTAAACCTAATTTTACTCTTTACCCACCTTCACACAAACAACAAACTCAACATAAACCTCAATTCACCCTCTACCCACCTCAAACTAATGTGTCACAACAACTGAGTTATAATATTATTGCTTAGACATATAATACTCGAAATAATTTGCAACCACCACAACCAATCCCACCCTCCTTACCTTTACCCAATCCGCATAGTGCTCCTTGTTACATCCCACACACAAAGGAGTATGATCTTGTTGAACAATTAAAGAATACTCGTGCAAAGATTTCCATTTTGGATTTACTTCAAAACTCATCAAATTACCGTAATGATCTTCAAACAGCCTTAAAAAAAATTGTAGTTCCTCCTAGTACAACTCTGAATGATGTGGCATCTTTAATTCATAAACTGAACCAAATGAATCTTGACATTACTTTCCATCAACATGAACTCCCTCCTTTAGAGTTGTGCAGACAAAGTGACACTTTCATGATCATTGCTCAATACAATCAGATAGGGATAAAGCAAACCCTTATTGATAATGGTTCTACTCTTAATGTGTGTAGTGAGAATCTCCTTGATCGATTAGATGTTGACAAGTCAAATAAAACTTGATTCCATATCTATTTGAGGATTTGATAACTCAACAAAGCAACCGCTCGGTGTAATCACTTTGCCTATTATGGTTGGGGTGGTAACTCTGCAAACTCCTATTCATGTCATTCCTTATGATCTTTCATACAATCTTCTTTTAGGTAGACCATGGATTCATGAGATGAATGCAATCCCTTCAACCCTTCACCGTATAATGAAATATGTCTATAACAATAACATTTATCAAGTTGAAGCGGATCCTGAGCCTGAAAGTTTCTTGCACCTTGAAAAAGGAGCTACAAGTCCTCTCAAAACATTGATTCCAACATCCAATATAGATCCTCTTGAAATTGAACAAAACAATGAGGAACCGATGTCTAAATTATTTGGTGATGATTGGGCATCCTTAGAATTCACACCATTAGTTATGGGTGAATACATATTCACACAAAAGAAAGATGAGAAACAACACAACCAACCATCATGTCAACACAAAATTTGAAAGACCTTTCGAATGCATATGCCTCTACCAGTTTAGACAAACATACAAACTACACAACAACCTTTGACTAACACAATAATGCACAACCACCTGATACAAAAGCAATGAAACAACTTTATGGGAAAGGGTATGAGCTCATGAAACAACATGGATATGGTGTAAAAGGATGTGGTGCTCGAGAAAAAGGTATCTGCAATCCTGTAGAGCCTAACACACAACAAATGACTCATGGTCTTGGTTATTGTCTTTTGTCTGAGATCAACAAACCGTCACTCAACATCACCAATCTCACACAACGCACTCCTAAATCATCCTTAACAACTATTGGTCTTGAAAATCATCCTTTACCAAACATGCAACACATAATTTCACCTTCACTTAATGTCAATGTCATATCGCACAATGCTCATGAATTGAATTTGTTATATTTTATATCATCCCATAATGGAGAGAACAAAATTTCACAATCTAAAGAGTCTTGTGTAAGTATGACATCTACGACTAAGCAATATGTATCTTTGACACCAACCACAAGACCACCTTCTATCATTGATCAAGAGGGTATTTTGTTGAGACTCCTCCAAGATCACTTGATCACCCTCCCTCCTAGAACTCACAAGAAATGCTATTCCAAGACTTAATTTGGTTCATATCATAGAGTTCATAGTCACTCCACTAATGAATGTAAGGCTTTAAGCTGTAAAATCCAACATTTTCAACAGTTTGGTATGCTTCCTTATATGGGGATGCCTCATTCCTCTAATTGATATTGATTTTCACTCTAGCATACATCTCATCAATCCCTTTGTCTCACCTTTGTCCTGCACTAAGTGGGGGAAAGGGGTTTGATAGCCTTTTCCTCGTATGTCACTTGTTGTTGCCTCTTTTGGCTAGACGTTAACCTTTCATAAATACATAAGAGCAAGCTTGAGATGTGGACAACATGCCTTGAGTTGGCTCGCATATGACATACTTCCCCTTTTCATGATGTAGTTTCTCAAAAACATATGACTTGGCATAGGGCTTTTTGAGTAAGCTCTCATGTCCTCTCCTTCTACTTTAAAGCAATTGCTCATAGTATCAATTGTGATTCCCTCTCTTGGAAGCATTAGGTACAATGTTACCTAGGATGAGACCTTGCACTTGTCCTCTCTTGGAAACAATATGAGACCGTTTGCACTTATCTTCTCTTGGAGACATTACACATGATGTTTCTTAAGATGAGACATTGCATGAACAAAGAAAAATACCTTTGAACAATCCTTACACTATTTTGCATTAATAATCTCTATGAGTGTCAAGCATACTAAGTTTTACTTACCTCATAGAGCTCAAAAATAATTTTCCCTTGTGGTGCCTTGTTAAAGTTATCAGGAGGTATAACTTTGATATATGGTTGAGCGGGAAGCCCATCCAGTGGCACAACTTTCCCCATAGCCACCTTTGTGTTTGTGAGTTCATACCAACTAGCGTATGTTTCTCGCCTTTTGGGATTTCTCACCCCACGGACAATTAGAATTTTCGTGGCCCTAGAGTGAGTATGTTATGGAATTCTCACCCCACAGACAACCTAAATTTTTGTGGCCCCAAAGTGAGTACATCTTTTTCACTCCATCTTTCTTTCCTTTAGCTCTTGCCATTGCATCATTATGTATCTTGATGGTTTGACTTAGGATCTTGGATCATAGGGGCTTGTGTAACCTCCTTGATTTTTGTCATTCTTTTTCATCTACATCTGTACATGAGGATCTAGCTTCAATGTCTACTTTAGTGTGAGTTTGAAGCAAGTTCATCCTCTCACTAAATTGGAGTCTAAATGTGATATAGAAAAAAAGTACCCTTTGCTTGACATGGGATTAATTCATGATAAAATAGACTTAATGAGGTCTTAATCTAGTGTTGTGAGGCATTTTATGCATCCACACTAGGTCTTGGACCCTTGTAAATCAAATAACATGCTTTTAATGACATCTTGTAAAGGTGTTGTAAAGTGTTGTAAGAGACTTTCACGCTTTTCTAGACCTAATAATTCAACATTATAAAATGTGTTTAATAACAATATCACATCAATTTAGAAGGCTTGTAAAGTAAAATTAATGTTAAACTAGTGTTGTAATGTGTCTTGCACATTCACATCAAGGTTCTTGTGCCCTCCTAGGCTATGTGGACCTCATTTTAGTGTTGTCAAGTGTATTTAATCACACTTTCATATTGATTTTTGTGTCCCAAGCCCTATTTGACATTCACATCATCACTAATAGTCCCATATTAATCCATATAATGCATCTCGAGGCCTAAATTGATCAAATACCCAACAATGTTGCATTTTAGACCTTATTTCCTTATCTCCTAGCATCTAAGTTGTCAAATTGGCCCCTGTGGGACCCATTCACCATGCATGGTGAATTAGTCCCATCCAGGTGGTACCCATTAGCCATGTGTGGTGAATGAGTCCCATTTTGGCTCAATTTTAACCTTTGAGTGGAAAAAAAGTGAAATTTGAGTTTAATATTGCTTCATGTCAGCCTGTGATGAGGTATTAACGGGTAAAATAGGTGAATTTCCTATAAAATCACCTCTAAACTCATTTTTACATCCATTCATCCATTAACCTAATTCACATCCATTCTTCATTATTCATCCACCAATCTTTCATCTCAAGTCAAGCAACTTAGGGTTTTATCATTGCAAGAAATTCAAGGGCTGAATCTTCATCCATTTATGTAGAAATCCAAAATCAACATCATGGAAAGGTAATATGTTCCATTATTCCATGCTTCATTCTATTCTTTTATCATTTTGGTTTAATTACCTAAACGAGGTTTGACCAAGGCAAACCCCCATGCCCTAACATCCAACTTTTCTCTCTCTTGCCTTGTGTGTATGTAGATTTAAGAATCTTAGAAGCTTGGAAATCATTGAAGATCAATTTTCAAGGTTTCTCAAGTCTTCTCTTCATCCATCAATTCAAAATATCAACAAAATCTCATTTTTAGATCCGTAAATCAGAGTTTCGAAAGCAGACAGTTGTAGGAAGTCAAATTGTAGATCGGAAGCTTTAGATTCCACTTTTGAAAATTCAGAAATTTAAAAGTGGAATAATTTTCCATGGGTGGTGAATGAGTTGCACTCGAGGGAAATTTTTTAGTTTTCTGCATTTTTTTGATACCCTTTTGTCAGAAACAAGTTTTAGCTCAATTTGGTAGAACTGGGACTAATTCACCCAAAATGGTGAATGAGTCCCTCCAGGCTTGAAAAACAACATCAACAACATTTCAAATGTAATTTCCAGTCTTCATCAAGGTTCTAGGTGCACACTTTTGGTTTGGTTCAGTTCTGTTAAGTTTTGGATTCATTTCTGGTTCATTGTTGTACTACACAATGTGTTTTCAATCATCACTTGTTTCCTAGATTTTACATCCATAATTAGTCATTTAGATTACTTAATCTCACTTAGATCATTTCATTTAGTCTAAATAACATCATACATAACATAATTTGAATGAACCCTTTAGTATTTTTGGCCCTACTCTCTCCTTTTAGGTGAAAAACCCTAGAAGAGCAAGAGAAGTCCTTGGAGCCAAAAATCTATGGTTCACTACTACAAAAATTAGTGAATTATTTAGATCTGAAACACAAGAATTGTCCATGATTAACTTTGCAGGAGTACCAAATATGATCAAAATAGTATCCATAAGGAAAATAATGACAACTTTACTTGTTACCCTCCTTGTAGGAATTGCCTCCACCCACTTGGTGAAGTAGTCTATGGAAACAAGTATCCAACTGTGACCACCACTAGATTTCTCATTGAACTCACCAATAAAATATATGCCCCATTGCTTAAAAGGAGCCTCAATATTTTGTTTTCTTAAGGGAAAAGCACCAAAAAAATTTAATTTACTAGAGAATCTTCGGAATGCATCACATTTCTTCACCATTTTATGTGTGTCAAAAAAGAGAGAAGGACACCAATATCCAGACATCAATATCTTGTGAGCATTTGTCTTGGCTATGTAATGGCCTCCAAAAACTCCACTATGCATTTCTTCAAGGATTTTCTTTTCCTATTTCTCAACACACCTCAACATTACACTATCCCTCAACATTACACCAACCCTATCTCTCCAATACAAGCATCCCTCAAACGTCATATATTCAATTTCTTGTAAATTCAAGGTCCTTTTCTAACGATCATTCATGTGATCTGAGCAAGACATGTTTCTCAGATAATGCAAAATATCTTTGTACCACAAGCATTCATGAACAATACACTCTTTTTCGTGAACACTTCCATCTGCTTGATTTATCTAGTTGACTTCCAAATTTTATTCAACCATTAACTTGGCTACACCCTACCCTCTAACAAGTGTAGTGATCTAAATATCAATATTAAATTCTTAATTTCTTTTTATCCATCTACATCTTCTTCTTGTGACTTCTTGCTAAGTGAATATGTCTTTGAATGTATCATTAGGTAAATAAGCCACTATTTTTTCTCCTACAAAATAGGGTTTGAAATTCTTGACAACCTTTACCAAAGCATAAGCCTATTTTTCCATGATATCATACTTCAATTCTGCCAACCTATTTTTCCATGATATCATACTTCAATTCTGCCAACCTATAGTGATTTGATAAAGAAAACAATAGGTTGTTCATAAACCTCATCATTCTTCTATAAAAGTACAAAAATAATTGTGTGGAATGATGCAAAAGAAAGCAATTTAAAGGGTTTAGAAAAATTAGGTGACTTAAGCACTTGTGCCTCTTTGATAAATTTCTTTATTTCATTGAATGCTTTAATACACTCATCACCCCATGCAACTATTTCTTTTTCTCAACATCTTAGAGATGGAATTTGTAGTCTCAACAAAGTTTGTAACAAACCTCTTGACAAAATTGATTTGGCCAAAGAATGACTGAATCCCCTTTACAAATTTAGGAATTGGGATCCTATGGATTGTTGCAACACTTTCTGGATCAATCTTATTCCATCCTTTCAAACTATATGCCCCAACAACTTTCCTTCTTTAACCCAAAATTTGCATTTCCTAGGGTTCAAAGAAATGTCATATTCCAAAGCTCTAATAAATACCTTTTCCAAGTGCATACAATGCTCCTCTTCCTTTTTGGAATATGTTGTGAGGTCATCTTGATATATAGCCATAAAAATATCTATGAAATCTAAAAAAGGAAACATCCATTGCTCTTTCGAATGTATCCCCTGCATTAGTTAAACCAAATGGCATTCTAATATAAACATATTCCCTCCATGGTGTGGTAAAAGTGGTCTTATACTACTTTGACTCTTTTATATTTACCTAATTGTAGCCTGAAAACCCATCCATCATGGATAAAAGCCCACAACCAGTAACTTTGTGCAACATCTCCTCCATATTTGGTAATGGATAATTATCCTTTAATGAAGATATGTTCAAATTTTTGAAAGCAACACACAATCAAATATCTCCATTCTTTTTCCTCACAAACACCAAATTTTATGTACCGAAGTAGAATTTCTAATAGGTTTTATGATTCCTCCTTCCCTGAGCTTCATGAGTTCCTGCTGCATTTTGGGCACTGCCAAAGTAGGATTTTTTGGCCTTTGTTTTTTCCTAAAATATTTTGCACCTAGATTCAAAGGGATTTCAAGTTGAAGCAGGTCCTCTCTATAAGCCTTTAGGTCATCATATTACCATGCAAACACATGCTTTTATTTCCTAAGTAGAGCAATCAACATTGTTCTAATTTTGGGGTTGAGATTCTTACCAATATATACCTTCTCAGGTGCATTTTCAGTCCCCAAATCAATTTCCTCTAAATCTTGCTCATGGGTAGAATTTTGTTTTGCATTACATTTATCAAATTTATCAAAAAATATTTATAGGACCACCAATCCTTTTGGGATTGTATTGGTCTTGAGTTGAATTATCTCATTTCCAAAAATAGTGCCATTTCCATCAACTTTTTCAACAAAAATTTGAAAATCAATTTCCTAGCTACGATACTCATCTATACAATGTAGAATTTTAGTAAGTCAGTATCATTTTTTAATACTTTCTAGTTATGAATATCATCTAGAACAAAAGGCCTCAATTTAACCTCAACCTTTGATATACTAGTAAAATTTATATCACCAAGTCTCAAAGCAATGTTGGCAAGGAGATCTACCATAACATTTTTTGACCTTTCTATCCACTCAATAGAAAAGGCATCAAACATTTCAATTGTGTCTCAAGAAACATTTCTCTATTTCTTTAATTTTTTTTTGACACATATTTATCTCTTACTTGAGATATTACTAGTTCAGAGTCACCAAAATCCTTTAGTTCTTTGATTTTATGTTTACTTTCCATATTCAAACCTATCACCAGGGCCTCATACTCAGAAACATTATTTGTGCATTCAAATTTGAGTGAGAATGAGTATTTATAAGACTTACCTTTATGGGATATGAGAATCACTCCTACTTTGGATCCTTTCTTTGAACGGGCACGAGCAAAATGCATGGACCACAAGCCATCTTCCTAATTTCTTGATTTATTTCTTTAATTGTTAGTGTATCCTTGTCCTTCATTGGTTTTGTATCTACAATTTTAAAGTTGTCCATATCAATATCAATGAAATTCCTATTTTCATGTGGGTAGACATCCTCAATTATATGTTGAGCTCTTTTCTCCCTTACTAACGTGACATCTCTATCATCATAGGTATGGTGGAATAAGAGAGATCTAACTTCGTGCCTCCTCCAATTGTTGTTTCCCACCCTCTTGATAGGAGTATCCTATATTTAGTTGGAATGTCAACAACAATTACACTCATAGCATAATCCTTTTTAGGAAAATATGTTAGTTTGAAAGGGACCTCATTTACCACTCCAAATACAGGGACCTCCCTTGAATCCATACCAAAGCAATTTCCATATGTTTGACTTTCTTGCAACCCCAACTCCCTCATGATTGCTAAAGGAATGATATTAGTGGAGGCTCTAGAGTCTATCATGCAATTTTTTATCAGCTTATCACTTACTTGCATTGTTACATAAAAGGGATCAATTTGATTAGGGTTGGGGGTTATGGCAGTGCCTAGAAATAATTTAGGAAACTCAATGTGAGTTCCTTCAGGTTCAACTTCATTCATTTTCCTTTTATCTCTCTCAATAAGGGTAGTCTCTTTCTTTCCATTACCATGAAAAGAGACACTAGCAATTAGGGAAAGTTCCTTTTCCTTGTGCTCTTCTATTCTCATCATTTCCAACAAAGGAACTAATACTTTGATTTGTGACAAGATCTTATTCATATCCAAAGCTCTGTATTTTGGAGTGTTATAACCTTAAGCAATTTTCTCATTCACCTTTTCTTGCTTAAATTTAGGTTTATTTTTCTAAGCACCTTTAACTTCTTTGTTCCCTTGATATCTCTTCCCTTTTTGGTACTTTTCCTCAACAGGGAAACCTCACTCTAATTTTTAGGCTTCTTAACCTCTTTTACTTTAATATCCTTGTTCTTTGTAATTATCTACTCTTTTGCATCATTATTTCCCTCTTTCATAAGACGTTTTCTAGGTTCCCTTGATATTTATTGGTCATCCTATTTCTCAAATTATAAGTAATTTTGGCTTGTGCAACAACAACAATAGTTAATAATCTTATTTATCCATCTAAAGGCCTTCTTATTCTCACATCTTTTACTGATTCTAAGTTATTTACCTTGGAAATGTTGTCATTTTCATCATTAGGAAATAATTGCTAATGATAAAAATGGTTTTGTTGTCTTCTATCTTGAATATCAACTTTTGAACATCCTTCTTCTAAAGAATATTCATTAGCATATGCACTCATTCCAAACAACATATTTATTCCTTGATCCTCCATATGTGAATCCACAATCATTGTATGATTCATGATTATCCTCCAAGGATTGAGAAAACCTACATTACAAGGAAGAATGTGGCAATTGACAAGGGTCACACCAAGGAGTACCTTCAAAAAATATGTATTTTTTTTCAAAGGATCGGGATTTTCTTTTTTTTGCATATTTCTTTGATTGTTCTAAACATGTCTACCATTATGCTAATTTGTGTTATATGGCTGGTCTGAACTTTCTTTCCTCTGATAATTGGGTCTATCATGAGATAAACATTTTTCATTTATTGCTACCTTGTAGGTCAAGTTCTTTATGGCATGCATCATCTTATCTATATTTTCTTCTTGTACATTAGTCTTTTCATTTTGATGGCCCCTAGGTTTTTTCAGAATCTTTACATCTTCTCTTCTCCCTATCTTTCTTGAAGCTCTTTTGTTGCTTTCATATGAATTGCAACCTTATATGCATCTCTTAAGGTCCAAGGATTCTTATCTTAGAGGTGGTAACCCATTTTAGAATAAAAGGAATTACAATATGTAACCAAACACACATGTTCATTCAGTCTCAAATGGGTTGGGAGCCTAGAAATAGCCTTTTGAAATCTTGTGTTGAACTTTGAAGCCATCTAATTTTGACCCTTAGAAATTTTATTGAATTAATTTAGCATGAACCTTGGGTTTGTCTTGTCACCAAATTTCTCTCTAAAAACACTTTTTGAACTCTTCCCAAGATCCAATACTAGCCTCTAGAAGGCTTCTATACCAATCCCTTGCATCAATGGTTAAATAATGCATGAATAAATTCATGATCACATCTTCATGTTCTACTTCAAAGTCACCTAGTAAGTTCAAAAAAGCACCCAAGTGTTCCTCACCTATCACACCATGTCACTTCCAGATAATTTAGAAATGAATTACCTTACTTCATTGGGAACTCGATTGGGATATCCAGGGATTCCCCCAAAATTAAGTTGTTTATAGGTATTCATCTATAGTGGTCTTCTTCCAAGAACATTTGTTCCCCCAAAGTTCTGATAACCTCCTTGGTTTTGAGGAATGTTTTTTTTTACATGTATTGGTATCCCACATATGGTTGAACACAACCCTACACCTAAGGACTAGCATGTAATTGTCCCTGGGTTTTTGGTATATAATTTCCAACTCCTATATTTTGTCCCACAAATGGTGGATGAGACACATTTCCCATATTGGTGTTTTGTTGAAAGTATTGAAACTATGTGAGGTTAATATGAGGGCCAACTAAGACACTAGAACTCATAGCCATAGAACTTGTGCCTAGATTACCTTGTGAATTGGAAGGACATGTACCTCTAGATGAAGTACCTCTTACATAGGCAACACCAATCACATTATGTGAAATACTATTTGGTTGAATATTAGTCCATGTGTAAATTGGGGAGGTACTTTAAGGAATACTTATTTGATTGCTACTTTTGGCCTCGGTTTGAGGTGTAGGTATGGAGATGCTAACAATATTTTGTGCAACTCTCATATTATCAAGTTCTTTTCTCATGTCAGCTCTTTTCCTTATCATATCTTTTTTTACCTTTTCCTATTTTAATCTCTTAATTTCTAACAACAAATCTTGAGTTTCTCTTAGTATTTCTTCCTTAATTTGGATTGAATTACTGGGAGTAGGGGCTTGTGAGGTAATTGGAGGGACTTGAGTAGATATTTCAGAAGTCATACTAGTGTTAAATGGGGAATTAATAGGGTTTTCAAATGAAAATTTATGGCCTTTTGAAGAAATAGGATCTCCATGCAATTGTTGTATCACGTAATTTCCAAGGGGTTGATTTTTATTTAAAATTTCTTGAGCAGGGTCAACCCTACTTCAGTCTACATTCTTGTTTTCCTTTCTCTTATTTGAAATTCCATAGGCCTTATCAATGGTGTATTCAATCCCTCTTCATTTAATAGAGCATATCTTTCTTAAGAAAAATTAGAACTATCCTCACTATGCAGAATATAACTAGTATTTTTATCAAAAGTAGGATCAGACTTACTTGGATCCCTCTTCTTCTAACTTTGATCTTTTCCTCTCCAAGACATTCAATTTCTTCAATGTTCTCCCTCCCTTCTTCTTGAAGGTTCAGCAAATTGTGAATTGATCTTTTTTCATGCATGATTTCAGATTCTTCTTTTCAACTAGTCTTCAAAGTGTAGAGTCTCCACCCAACTTAATGGGAACAATATTTCTTTCTTTCAATGCACCTTAACAAAAACCTTCAAATTTGACAACTTTTAGGACCTTTTCATAGATGGATTTGGATAAAAATTTACACTCAATCCATTAGGACATAGAAAACTAGGTAAAATTCCTTCAATCGTCATTAGATTCACCAATCTTTTGGTATTTCCAACTAATTTTCTACATTCTCCTAAAGTCTGGCTACTCCTTATGCTTAGAGGCCCTAGTTTAGTGGCCAACAAATAGGAGACATATTGGAAAATTCTCCTCTAGACACTTTAGGCTCTTCAAAACCAAGGTGGGTTTCCCTATAACATTAGTTACATATAACACCTCTATGAAAATAATTCCTTTGATAATAGATCATCATACTAAAATGGGAGAAGGTGGTTGGATGGGCTAAATCATCATTGCAACCCTCATATTCTCAATAATTTTTGATAGTATGGAAATAAACATAAAAGTAAAACATGAGAAAATAAAAGGTTTTTGGTTTTGATTTTGAAATTGGATCCACCTTGGACTTAGGCTTTTGGGCATAAATTGACTAGTGCCTTATCCACACAGGGTCAAAAAATGAAATAACACTTCTACAATAGACCAAACCCTAGCTTCTAATAAACTTACTGCATTGCAACAAGAAACCAAAAAAATATAAATACTATCAAACTTCTTAGCAATCCCTATTGCATCATCACAGCCTTAATATATGAATTGAAAGGAATTACTCTATTCCTTGAATAGAAACTAACAAATTCATACATTCATGATCAACAAATGTGATATGAGAACTAGAAAACAATCCTTGATTATTTTGATTCAAAGGAAATGAGTACAATAGTGGAGAGAATGATAAAGCTGATGCATCCCATTAGATATAATGCAATGGGAATTTAGGTCATCTATTGTTATTACAGAGTAAACATTACAAAATTTATTTCCTAAGTGTACAAGAAGAAAACATTATACCAATAGAACCCCAATCCTAATACCTGCAAAACACAAGAAACAAACACATTATTAGATCATATGCAAGTGAGAATCAAGATTCCCCATGAAATCCATTTAAATTGCAAAGAACAAGAAATGAGATTAAAAAAACATAAGAAAACATAAACAAAAGCTATCAAATCTTATTCAATGTAAAGAAAAATCTTGATCCCATGGGGGAATTGGTGCCAATTTGATGTGAAAATTGGCCCTTTCCCAGCTCCTATGATGCAATGTTGATGAGTGATCCACTTTGATGAAGATTCAATTGAGCTCCATGATGGAAAATATGCATAACCTAGCTAAGACATTGATAAAATTGATGGAAATAGATATGCTTGATGATGAAATTGATTATAGTAGACTTGCTCAAATTGTGGATGATCAAAATGAGGAGAGAAACCTCTTCTTTATAGAAAGACAAGGTGGAGGAATGATCAAAATGAAGCAATGTGGGATCATTGAACACCCAATGGGAAAGTGCCACTTGTCAAGATGTGAATGGGAAAAGGATGTGCACATTTTGATGAATGTGCCCATAAATGCAATTAGGTGGAATTTAAAAATAGTGAAATGACATGTAAGAGGGAAAAATGAATGACTTAAACACCACTTGGCTCAATTCACAAGGACATGTAAGAAGGAATGAATGTCTTGTTGGAAGGAAAAATCCACTTGGAGGGATTTCAAATTTGGAAGAATATTCCTCTAAAGATGCCAAGTTGAGAGAAAATAGAGATTTAATAAATCAATTAAATGTATTTTCATGTGCAAGTGGAAAAAGCTAGAGGATGGGACATGGATTAAGATTAGATTTAATCAAGATTTGATTAAATAAGAGGAGGTTAGGTGATTTGACAATTTTGACTTAGATTTTAGGATTTAAATAAATGAAAGTTGAGAGGAAAATGATTTAGACTTAGTTAAATAAAGATTTTGATTTATTTAACTAAAGGGGATGATTGTTAGATTAAATCAAATAAGGTTTAATTTATTTAATTTTATGAGATGACTTTAGAGATTTAATTAAATAAAATGAATTATTTAATTAAATAGAGACCTAGGGTTAATTAAATCAGATTGATTAATTTCATTAACAAAAGAGAATTACTTAATCAGATAAATAATTATTTATTTAATTAAGAGAGGAAAATTGATGAATTTAATCAAATAAGGGCTATTCAATTAAATGGTTAGACTAAGAGATGATTTAGGTAAAATCGATGTTAGCAATTAAGATCAAATGTTTAATGTCAATCAGTACATTTTATGTGTCTACATTTTTCCCCCCTTTGAAGCGATCACTTGATGTGTTCTTTCAAAGAATAAACTATCTTGATCAAAAGCCAAAAAATTTCTGATTTCAAAACCTACCTCAGTGTTGCACTGGTGAGAGAAAAAATGCCTATATACTGCCCCCTCGAAAGATCAAACGAAAATTTCAACTTTTTGGGTGATCTCGTGAAAAAGGAGGACAAGGTGCCTGACAGGTCCGAAAATTCTCTAGAAGGTTAAAAACATGCCAAAACGATGTAAAACGGCCCCTGATTGGGAAAAAATGGGATCAGGGGATCAAAACCCTAGCAGGACGGCTAAATGGGGTTAAAAAAGCCTAATTTTAAGGCTTAAATAGGCCTCAAGGGGCCATTTCCAATTCATTTCAACATTCAGCCTTTAGAAATTTTGAATTTTTGAGCTCTGACCTCCTCGTGAGATGGCACAATGACATATTCCTCGACACATTTCAGATCGAGTATGCACACACCAAAGGTTGCCCGACACTGGACCACCGGAAATTCAACTTGACTTGACCTTGTTTTTTATTTTCATGTGCATTTAATAGCTTAGAAGTTAGGTCCTTTAGTAGCGGTCCAATATAGTGCCACTCAAAACTCTCTTTCGGTGTTGTGCGGCCTCCAAAAGCACCGCAGTCGCAAATAGCGATGTCGCGGAACAGTTTGGAATTAGGGTTTTTTTTAAATTGAGTCACCTTCTCAAACTGTAACGTTGTTGTGAAGTTTGAGAGTTAAAAGCTCCTAGCCGTGCAGTTTGGAACTTTCAAACTATGTTGCACCCACAAACAACGACATGCAAGCTAGTTTAGGTATGCCAAGATAAATTAGGATCACAAATTTTTACAAATTTTAATGAACTGGCTTTCCTGATGCAAGAGGAGGAAATGATACTTTACTCACATGAGCACAAGTTGCGGGAGCTTTTCAACATTTTGGATGATATGCCCGAGCGACAACAAGAGCACCTAGGGGTGATCAAACTTTGGTACATTGCTTACACACCGCCCATGAGGACACGCTTAGGGATGATGACGACACTTGCTGAGAGATGACATAGTGAAACATCCTCCTTCCACCTTCTGACAAGTGAGGCCACGGTCACACTAGAGGACAAGTGGCGGATACTCAAATTGCCTATCCACAGAGCATGTGATATATGATGTGGATTCCAAAAGGGAGGCCTGCTATGATGTGATGGGCCTCGATGAGATTGTCTTTTACGAGGGCTAGATCAAGCTAGATTGCCACAGGCCTACTGTGTCACCCTTTTGATTGGTCATAGCAGCTATCATATCGGGTCTCGTCACACCAGATAGGCATAGTTGATACTTTAGTCCTAGATGGGGGCTCACTTGGGAGCGCATGGTTCAGATATGGACATGCTTTACGTAGGGGCTAGTTCTTCTAGAGTCATTATACAAATATTTACATGAGTTTTCATATACTAATAGTAGAGCACTTGGGGCAAGGGTCACACTCCTACACATCTCGGCTTGGGAGCACATCATTGTGCTTCGTCTGAGAGTTATTCCTGTCACTATGGAGCTAGATGATCCAGTTGTTTGGCAATATAGAGGAGGTGTCTCCTTTACACATACAGGTCAGCACGGGATTCCCCACTGGAGGAGAGTCCTAGATGACATGCGAGCTTTCACATCGCGGTCATATCTTGGATGGCCCGCTTGGTTTGATGATGTGCAACAGCTCTTTTTCGCTTGGTAGGATAGACTAATGCAGGGTAGGGAGCATAAGATGTTCGAGATGTACCTACCAAGCAGAGTGCAAAGACAATTTGGGGAGGCCTAGGATAGGCCTAATGATCAGTATGTCGCTATATTTGCATGTACAACAAGCTAGAGCTCCTGGAGCTGATACATACACACACATGAGGCAGTGTAGAGTTTTATGCAGCTAGTGGCCAGGGCATGGCCATATGATCAGGGGCAGGCTGATGCAGGGACTACACAAGCATACAGGGATTAGTTCAAGCCGTCACTTTGTTTGATAGTCCTAGGCACACCATCTGCTCGAGGTAGGGCCCGAGGCAGAGGAGTAGGTCGAGGCTGAGACCAGGGAGGCTAAGGGGGAAGAGATAGATACGAGGACAGAGATGGGCCACCACATCAGCCCAATTAGGACAAGGGCCCATAGGATCAACCACACCCAGATCAATAGGCATATTAGTAGAGGCAGGATCAAGACCTGAGATGATAGGATAGGGTTCCGACACCACCTAGAGACAGGGACCATGATCACCCACCCGTGCAACCGCCTCTCCAACCAGACCCTAGGGATGGCCAGATTCTCTAGCTACAGGGATAGATACAGGCACTGACAGCTGAGAGGGATCAATTACGGGTTGATCAGGACCAGGCGGTCCAACAAAGATAGGCTGTGGAGCGGCAGGCAGTAGTAGAGATAGGCAGACGTTAGCAGATTGAGAGTATGTTTGCATCCTCCTCCCGGAGCATGGTACCACTTCGATCATACAAGGAGGCCATCTAGGTGTTCGATTATTATAGGATGCATTACTATCAGGTTGTGTCAAGACCAGCTCGAGTCCTCAACTTTTCACAGAGGACAGGCCACAAACCTATAGAGGACCACGAGGAGAGAGCGGGTGGTGAGGGCAGCAGCCAGCAGGGTTATGATATTTTGATCAGAGACAAGATTTTTTTGCACCCCATGGGCTCATTTTTTATAGCCCCATGGGCCATTGTACTCTATTGACATACACATGTATATTTTGATCCAATTTTGTACTATGACAGTGTACATTTTGATGATATATATGATATGAGATGATGTTGATTCAATGCGATGTGCATTATGGATGGATTTTATTTTCTCTGTAATGATTTTATATATGATGCTATGATGTTTATGTGATGATGATGCTATGTGATGTATGACTTTATGATGCAATGCAATGATGTTATGCGATGTTGTGATGCAAATGTGATGAGATACTTTCCTTTTTGATATCTTTTTTGTTATGCTATGATGACGCAAAATGATTATGTGACCAACAGATCTATATTATGCCCCTAATGGATGAAATGCAATCTTTTCTCTTTTCATTATATTTCTTATGCATTATATGGTGATGCATTTATATGATGTTTTATGATGATGATATGGTATGATGATGTGATGGATGTTTTATGTGATATTATGACAATGTTTATGATATGATATGATGAATTCCAATGATGTTTTATGTGATTTATGAATATGATGATGCAAATGAATGATGAAATTCTTAGAATAACCAATCTATATTATGCAAATGATGGAAATGCAATACATGTGATATGATTTAATATTTCTGATATGATATGATATGCAGTATTCAATATGTTGATGGTTTGTGGATGCAGGATGGATGTATATATGATGAATTTTGATTAACGGTTTAACTGTCATGGTACCATGTTAGCACGGAAGAAGATAGAAGAAAGCAAGACATTCCAACAAGACAGGAGATGATGATGATAATGATGATGATTATTTGCTGAGGAGTTGGGATTTTAAAAGGTCCAATTACCTTATGTTTGATAACATGTGTAGGCATGATGCATCAAGGTATTAAGAACCAAGATGGTGTTGCACCTAGTGTGATGGACTTTGACTCGACAATCAGATAGGAGTACCTTTTTTCACACTTGGTGTATGGAACTTTATTCAAAAATGCAATTCAGATATTCCAAACATCTCAAACCAAAACATAGAAAAACAAGCCTTCCTATGTGGTCAACAAGACACCTAAAACACCCTCCCTACACCTAAACAAAGCTCACATGACCAAGGTTATATTACAAGAATATCCAACAAGCACAACAGATAAAAGATAATGATCATTGCCCCATTCTTATCTCTCTAAATCCCTTTGTTTGGGACATCATCAAGAGGTCATCGAAATGAGTACAAAAAGATAATTCAAAAGGACAGAGATAAAGTAAACAAACAAGTTAATGTTCTTCAATACCGCTAGCCAAGACTAAACTACGGTGATGTCTGATGTTGATGTCCATTGTAGGAAGGATGCATCCTAGGACATGATGATACCATATGATTAATATGGGACTAATTGGATGATAGGATTTTGGTAGAAAGAGTTGACCTAACTTGTTTGTGTACTGACCTAGACTTGAGACTTTGACATTTTGAGTTTTCACTTTTAGAATGCTAGACTTGTTTCTGACTGTTTCACCAAAGGTTGGGGATGATGATCGATTTATTATGACTGGATGTTTATTGTGGGTGAAAGCGAGATGAGTCAGATGGATTTTTTCAAATATTTGGATGTTTTTGGAGTTTTTGAAATGTTTTGAGGCTATTTTTGGTATTTTCAAGATTTTACAAATGTTTTGATTTTTTAAATTTTCTAAATTTTTTTGGTGTTTTTTGAGATTTTGACCAAGACTAACCTAAAGAATTATCCTAGGGGCCTCAAGGGATGATCAATAGATTAGCCTTACCTACGTTATACACGCAGAGACCATGTAGTTCGACTAACACATACTCGATTATTAATGAGATATGAATAGATGGATTGCTAGTTTATTATGACAGACTCCTAAAGGACTGACCTAAGTGTCTCAGGGGATCATCATAGATCAACCTTGCCTACGTTCAAGGCTCAAAGACCCATAGTTTGACTAGATGACTCTATTTTTGAAATTTTGACTGACTTTTGACCTATTTTGGGATTTTGATATGTTTTGAATGTTTTTGGATTTTCTTGGTTTTTATGAATGTTTTTGGATTTTTTTATTTTGGGATTTCAAGAACATACATGAATTTGATCCAATAAGAACATGCCCCTAGCATGAAGCAATAGACCACTCCAATAAATGCAAGAAAAACTGACCTTGGGGGTGGGCTGAGTAATACTATGAGGGATCATGACACGAATATAGGACCAAGCTATGATGCAAACATAGATGGGTGATGGATGGAGATATGGAATGTGATGGGTGAATGATGTGTAATGGATGGATGATGTAGAACAAGCCGTGAAGATCTTGGTGGATGGAAAGTGTTTATTTACACAAGGTTCCTATTTACCAAGTTTTCACCAAGGTACTTGCCCAAAGTGCCACCGAAGTGGTTTTCACTAGAGGACAATTTTTTTCTTTACTATTTTTAATCTTTTTTTCTAATTTTTTTTATTTTTTGTTGTCACCAAGATGCCTGTTTGCCAGGTTTTCATCAGGGTGACCATTTTTTAAGGACATTTTCTAATTTTTTTTATATTTTGGTTTTACACCTTACAAGATTAGGCATAAAACTTTTTGAGATGAGAGTTGTTCATGGGCTCCTACAAAGGTTCCCCTTCAAGTGTTGATAACTGATATGCCCCTAACTTGTAACTCGTTGTGATGATAAATGGTCCCAACCAGTTGGGCTCAAATTTTTCTTTGCCATTTGGGTTTGGAACATTCTTTTGATTCTCCTTGAGTACAAGTTCTCTGACCTAGAAAATCCTACTCCTGATCTTCTTGTTATAGCTCCTCTTGAGTCAGTTCTAATAGACCTGCAAATGATTTAATGCATCCATACGCTGCTCATCTAGTAGCTCCAACTCATTTAGTCTTGATACTCGGTGTTCTTCATTCGTGATAAGGTTTTGCAGTGATATTCTCAGTGATGGAAGCTCAATCTCGACGAGTAATATGGCTTCTAATCTATAGACCAGGGAAAAAGGAGTGGCACCTATTGGTGTGTGGATGCTGGTTTGATATGCCCAGAGGGTGGGATTTAGCTGCAGATGCTAGTCATGACTTGCTTCATTGACTATCTTTTTGAGGATTTTCAGAATGGTTTTGTTTGTGGATTTTGCTTGGCCATTTCCTTAGGGATAGTATGGGGTGGAAAAGAAATGTTGGATTTTGAATTTGTCGCAAAGGTCACAAACATCCTGATTCTTGAAAGGTGTCTGATTATATGAGATAATAGCTTGGGGAACACTATATCAACATATTAAGTAGTTCAAGATGAGCTTTGATATTTTCTTTCCAGTGATCTATGTCATGGGGATGACTTCCACCCACTTGGTGAAGTACTTAGTGGCGGTAATGATAAACTTGTGACCACTGGATGAGGTGGGAGTTATTTTTCCAATGAGATCCACCCTCCACTATGAAAAGGGCCATGGTGTGACAGTAGGATGGAGCTCTTGAGCTGGTATATGGATGAGGTCTCCATGTTGTTGACATTGTAGACACCTTCTTCCATAGTCATGTGCTTCTCTTTCCATAGTAGGCCAATGGTACCCCATCCTCAACAACTTCTTGGCCAAGGTCATACCACTTGAGTGTGAACCACAAATACCATTATGCACCTCGGTTAAGGCGATCAATGCCTCCTTAGTGTTTAAGCAACGTAACAGTTTTCCTTCTATGCTCCTACGGTAAAGGGTATTTCCTAGGATGACAAACTGGGATGCTTTCTTGAAAAAGGTTTTCTTAAGGTTTGAGGTTAAGTCAGCTGGGAGGAATCCTATTCTTAGATAAGTGTATATGTCATGGTACCAAGGATCACCAGGCCCAACAATTTTACACACAAATTTTGACTCTGGTACCTCAAATGCAGGCACGAGAAGCTGCTCTATAGGGAATTCATGCTTTGGGACATTGCGAGGGATGTCCAATAGGGATACAATTGTCACCATGGCATCTGTTGCTCTATTGTTTTATCTAGGTATCTGCTCGAATGTGATCTCAATGAAGGACTCCTTAAGACTTTCTACCAATTTCTTGTATGGAGTTAGCTTGTCATCCTTTGTCAGGTACTCATTATTTACTTGATTGATTATCAGTTGTGAATCTCCATAAACCTTGAAAAACATGATATGCCACTGCACTCTTATTCTGAGTCATATGGTTAAAGCCTCATATTATGCTATATTATTTGTGCATGGAAATTCCAACTTGTAAGATCTTGGTATGTAGTCTCCCTGTGGAGTGATGAAAAAGACCCCGACTCCTAATCCATGCTGTGTGTAGGAACCATCGAAGTAAAACTTCCAGTGATCTTCTATGCTCAAATTGAAGATGGATTCATCAGGGAACTCTGAAATTAGTAGGTTCTCTAAGTACATTGGCGCTTATGTCAGTTGGTCTGCAATAGCTTTCCCTTTGATGGCCTTGTGTTCCACGTACTCAATGCCATATTCTAATAGGATCATAACCCACTTGGCCATCCTTCCTGTGAGCACTGCTTTGGAGAGTAGGTATTTGAGTGGGTTGATCTTGGCAATGAGTTTGTTTTTTTGTGTTACATGTAGTGTCTAAACTTCTGTGAAGCAAACACCACTGCTGGGCAAGATTTTTTGATGAAGGAATAATTTAACTCATGCCCTACCATGGTTCGACTGATGTAGTAGATGACCCTCTCTATTATGTTTTCATCCTACTAGGCTAGGAGAGCATCGAGAGCTATTGCTATTGTTGATATATAGAGGATTAGAGGCTTTCCTTGGATTGGTGGCATAAGCACTAGAGGTGTGAGAAAATACTCTTTGATCTTATTAAAGGCCCAATCACACTTGTCGTCCCACTTGTACGCTACCCCCTTGTGGAGTAGGTGAGAATATGGAACTTATTTTTTTGCTAGTTGAGCTATGAATCAACGAATTGATTGGAGCCTACCTTGTAAGCCTCTCAACTATTTCAATGTCTTAGGTGCTTCCATCTTGAGGATTTCCTTTGCCTTGGCAAGATCTATTTTAATCCCTCTCATAGACACGATGTATCCCAATAGCTTCCCTGACTGTACGCCGAAGATGCACTTTTTTGGTTAAGGTGGACCTTGTATTCTTCAAGTTTGTCAAAGATGGCACTCAATGCTACTATTTGATCCTTTCTCTTTCTGGATTTTTCCAATATATCATCAACATAATCTTCCACAGTCTTATGGATCACGTCATGAAATATTAAGGTCATGTATCTTTGATATGTTGCTCTAGCGTTCTTTAGGCCAAACGACATCATGTTCCAGCAATATGTCCCCCATGAACAAGTAAAAGTCATTTTATGTTGATCTTCTTTGGCTATCATGATTTGGTTATACCCAAAGAATCTGTCCATTAGTGAGAGCATCTCATGTCCCGTGGTCATATCTTTAATCATATCAATGTTGGGAAGTCAAAAGTCATCCTTGGGACATGCTTTGTTGAGGTCTCTGAAATTTGTGCATATACGGATGCCCCCATCGGGCTTTGAAATAGGAACCATATTTGAGACCCATTTCGGATAGTCGATTGGTCATATTAATCCTACATCAAGTAGCTTCTTCAATTCCATTTTAACTAATAAAGCTATTTGGGGATGCATTTTCTTGAGTTTTTTCTGACAGGCTTTTCTTTAGGGTAAACTGCTAGATGGTGGACCACAATCTCCAAATCAAGCCCGGGCATGTCAGCATAGCTCCATGCAAATTTGACCTTTCTCTCCCTTAAGAAGGAATCTAGGAGCTCTTGTTCTTCTGACATCAATGATTCATCATAAAATGTGATATGCATAGTTTCCTTTGTTCCTAAGTTGATTGGGTTGCACTTCTCAGCTAGAACCGTTGACTTTTCTTGATGTAGAGCTCGGAGAGAAAGATTGAATCCTTCATCCTCAGGTGCCTTAGAGAGGTTTTCACCGTTGGATACGTCCTTTCTTTTTACCATTTTTGGGTCAGAGAGTGTCATAGTTTGATTTTCACTCAAATACCTTTAGATTATTCTCAAGTTTTCGCATTTGTGACTAAAGGATTCAATCATTTCCCCGTAGTAAGCTTGTGTGTCCAGAATGATATCAAACCCAGCCTTGTGATCTCCACATGGTACCATGCTCTACAGTCCCATGAATTCTGACAGCGCTTCATCATTTTCAAAAGTTTCTAGAACTGGTGGTCCTCGTTGGTTGTAATCGATGAGCTGGGGGTATACTAGGTTGATTTCATGGGTTTTACTGGTTGACTCAAATGACATGGTAGGGTATGTGCAAGATCATCATGGAAAAAATAGGCTCTTAAGTGGCAAAAAATTCAAAAAAATCAGAGTTAGGAAACTTGACGTAAACATTTGAATAAATTATCTATATTATTTCAAAAATATGTAAGAACAGAACCTGTAGCAAATTGAATGTAGTTTCTAAACTACTAGGTTTGTTTAAAAAAAATTGATTTGGTGAAAATTTGAAATTTCAATGTAGTAGTACTTAAATTTAAGGAAAAAATAAGAAGTAGGTGTTTGTCTGACCACCCTAACCACAATAAAATGGTAATATTTTTTATAAGATTTTACATATAGTAGATAACTCATGTCGGATGTGATGCATATTTTTTGTAATTTTTTTCCAAGTAAATAATTAATAATGATTTTTTATTACAAATTTTAAAAATATAAAAAATGTATGTTTGACCACTTTAACTTGGTCAAAACTTCATGAAATTCAATTTTTCTTTTTTTAATCCTATAGTATGCAAAGCATAAAATGTGATACTATTTGAAAGATATACATTTTTTTCAATCAGCCTATCAATCAAGACTTTAGTCATAATTTGAATAGAAAATGAATAATAATTACTTATTAAATTCAAAGTAAAGCATAATTTATATTGGTGGAAAGATGAGAATCTCCTTTAAAAACCCTTTTTGTTTCATCAATTTTGGGTAAAAAAAAGTCGTCAAGCACATACCCATCATATTGCCACTTTTTGGCCCATAATGATCCTGCACATACCCAGTACTAATCATGAGGAGAGAGGAATTTTCAAAAAGCATAGGTAAGTCAGTTATGGGATCTTCATCATCACTACTACTGCAGACATTGGTTATGTCAAATGTGAAATTGTCTAAAGGCAGACCTGTGGATATAGGTAATTGTAGGGTGGCTGTCGTTTGTTGAGAAGTTTTGACCTTCTTAACCGGGGGATTTTTACCTTCTAGCACCAAATGTAGAACCACAATCCGAATACCTACAAAATAGATGAAGAAAACACAATATTAGATCATATGCAAGTGAGAATCAAGATTCCCCATGAAATCCATTTAAATTGCAAAGAACAAGAAATGAGATAAAAAACATAAGCAAACATAAATAAAAGCTATCAAATCTTATTCAATGTAAAGAAAAATCTTGATCATATGGGGGAATTGGTGCCAATTTGATGTGAAAGTTGGCCCTTTCCCAATTCCTATGATGCAATGTTGATGAGTGATCCACTTTGATGAAGATTCAATTGAGCTCCATGATGAAAAATCTGCATAACCTAGCTAAGACCTTGATAAAATTGATGGAAATAGATATGCTTGATGAAGAAATTGAGTGTAGTAGACTTGCTCAAATTGTGGATGATCAAAATGAGGAGAGAATCCTCTTATTTATAGAAAGACAAGATGGAGGAATGATCAAAATGAAGCAACGTGGGATCATTCAACACCAAATGGGCAAGTGCCACTTGTCAAGATGTGAATGGGAAAAGGATGTGCACATTTTGATGAATGTGCCCATAAATGCAATTAGGTGGAATTTGAAAATAGTGAAATGACATGTAAGAGGGAAAAAAGAATGACTTAAACGCCACTTGGCTCAATGCACATTGACATGTAAGAAGGAATGAATGTCTTGTTGAAAGGACAAATCCACTTGGAGAGATTTCAAATTTGGAAGAATATTCCTCTAAAGATGCCAAGTTGAGAGAAAATAGAGATTTAATAAATCAATTAAATGTATTTTCATGTGCAAGTGGAAAAAGCTAGAGGATGGGACATGGATTAAGATTAGATTTAATCAGGATTTGATTAAATAAGAGGAGGTTAGGTGATTTGACAATTTTGACTTAGATTTTAGGATTTAAATAAATGAAAGTTGAGAGGAAAATGATTTAGACTTAGTTAAATAAAGATTTTGATTTATTTAACTAAAGGGGATGATTGTTAGATTAAATAAAATAAGGTTTAATTTATTTAATTTAATGAGATGACTTTAGACATTTAATTAAATAAAATGAATTATTTAATTAAATAGAGACCTAGGGTTAATTAAACCATATTGATTAATTTAATTAACAAAAGAGAATGACTTAATCAAATAAATAATGATTTATTTAATTAAGAGAGAAAAAATGATGAATTTAATCAAATAAGGGCTATTCAATTAAATGGTTAGACTGAGGGATGATTTAGTTCGAATCGATGTTAGTAATCAGGATCAAATGTGTAATGTCAATCAGTACATTTTACCTGTCTACAATACCAGGTAAGGAAGAAGACTTACAAAGTTTTGAGAGAATGGAACCCAAACAAAAACAACAAAGAATTCTTTTATAGTGCAGGCATAACTCAAATTTGAATTCAAAGTCCATAACCCTAACCTAACTAGGGTTTCAAAAATATGAACTCTAATTAAATTTCAAACATCTTAATTTCCCCCCAAAAAAAGCAACAACCAACCATAAAAGTTCCTGATATCTCTAACACACCCCAAAATGATGTCGCTCATGAATACAAACATGGGCGCCCATGAAATCTATAGCTAAAATCAGGAAAAGTATACCTATACAAAGGAATTTGACTTTCACATCACTTCAAGGAGTAATGAAATCGTCTAGCAATTGATACAACATTGGAATGGTGAGGAAAACTGATCCAGGACCGATCTGATTTGATTTGGTAGTTGGATATGTCACTAAACAATAACTTCTTTAATTTTCCTGTGGACTGGAGTAGTTAGCAGTTGTACTTTAAGTTCTGACCAGTAGATTGAATATAAATGGTTAAGATCTAATATCAATGAAGGTTTAAAACATGATTGTCGATATCCATTGAATTTAAGATCAATAGCTATCACGTTATTACAATTCATCACACCCTTCTTTAGTTGCCCATAACACAAAATCACGATGCACTAGATTCATGCAATGCAATAACTTATCTTGTCACATATCTTGCTAATGTCACACCTCCTTCTATCACCTATTGCGCAAAGGTATTAGCCACTTTGGAACATAATATCAATGCACTAAAGGCCAATGATGACCATTAAATCTTCATTCCTCAAATCATGATAGTTGAAGCTCTCATCGCATAGTACAAGACCATCACGATTACCACTAAGGTGACATCATTTGCAATAGTGATGCGAATGACGCACGTGATGGCCATCAAATCAATCTCCATAAAATCTAATCCATTGAACCACAACCAAAAATCTAGGTACCATGCCCCATTGTGACACATATAACCTCCTTGTTTTCCTATTGGGAATCTAAATCTTCATGTGGGTTCCCCATGGGCTTGCGGGGAACAAATGAGATTAAGGAAACATCCACCAAAACCATTGGATCAAAGTGCCCACCAAAAGCATTGGACATGTGGCACACTCCTACTGTCTCGTGCCCTTCTTCTAATGAATAGTTAAACCTAGCGGGTTGGTGAGGACAAATGGAATTCAAACACCTACACAGCTTAAAATGATTAAAAAGGTATGTGCCTTTATGTAACAACTTAAAAGGGGTCATGACTAGGTACATAATGCTTTGTTTTTCTCAAACCTAGACATAGGATAATAACCAAATATTAAAATGGGACCGCGACCACATATTACTATGAAGACAAGGCCAACAGAGTCAATGAAAAGTTATAACTTAAATGGCTCAAAAAAGTAAATAGAGTCAATGACAAATTAGAATGACACTAGGTTTTTTGTAAATGATGAGGGTTTAAGAGGATCTTAAACCTAAAGTTGAACCCTAACAATTGAAAGAAAAACCTTAATGCCCAAGATAATCATGGATGACAAGAATTTTTATAAAAATAACCCTAGAACCAACAAGATTTTTAAAGTTCCACCAATGGCTCTAGTTGGGGATGTCTATTTAGGAGGAACAAAGCAAGAATTTAGACATTTCTGAGGGAGAAGAGCACCAAAAATCCAAAAAACCATTAGCAACAAAACATAAAACTATAATACATTGTGCATGGATATGCCCTACTTAAGAAAAGTAGTGTTTGAGGAATTGTCCATGCACTACAAATTCCAACATTTCACTATTCATATTTTGCAAACAATATGAATTCTCACCATGATTATCAGAAATAACATAAGGGCCAATCCAAAGGGCCTCAAATTTACCATGTATTACCCCTAATTTTAAGTCCTTCCTTCCAACACCACCTTATTTTTCCTTGCCTTAGTTAATTATGCATAAGTTTCAAATTCAGGTGGTGTTTTACTATATGTTACGAACCTAGGCAAGGTTTTCATTAGTTTTTCTAACCTCCCACTTTACTACTTCCTTGTTATTCTTTAAGTATAGGTGGTTTTTATGACTCCATTGTAATCTACCACTCTTTTAAACTTTGTATATATTGTAGGTGGTCCGTGTGTTAAGTTGTCAGCTTGCCAGAGGTCACCTGGTAGCATTTTTTGCAAGTTATGCCTTTGGGAAGTAATCCTTAAGATGTTTGAAATGTAAGTGGTGTTTTCTTAAGTTCTACAAACTACCTACCCTACCGCCTAGAAGCATTTTTCAAGAAAATTAATGGAATAAAAATGAATATAGATTTTCAAAACTAGTGCAATTATACAAGAAAAGAAACTAATACCATTGGATTTGATATGAACAAGGATAAACAAAATCCATGCATACAAAAACACAAAGATATCAAAACAATATTTTTATTCATATATATGTATGTATATACATCACATTGGCATTACAAAATTGGTTGATTCAATTACAAAAGTTGATATCAATAACAAAAAAACAAAAAGGGGTATTCTTGTTTAGACACAAAGGGAAAACATCAACACTTGAATTCCTTCTATCACAATTTGAAGGCGTTCAATTTGAGAAAGAGACAGTAGGTTGTCATGTGACTGTAGAAATTGGGCGAAAATCCCCATGTCATTCCTTATGATTCTTGCACAAAGAAGAGTCACTTCCACTTCCAGAGTGTCATTATGAAGATCTGAAGCGATGTAGATGGCATCGCCACCCAACTCACTCTAAGGATAGTGAATGATCCTAGCAATAGCTACATTAACACGATGATGGAATACAGGCCTCACAAAATGCTCAAATGTTCTCATGCCACAGTCATGATGACCAGAGGTCCTGATGACTATATAAAAAAATCACTATAGCATGGTAGCATTATGCACATGTATCCGGCTTTGAAATGCTTCACCCAAGATAATACAAAGGACTTCTTCCACCTTGCTCTATATCACAAAGACTTCCTTCAGTTGATTAGAAAAATTCCTAAACAAAGGACTACATTCGATCTCCTCCAGAACAATGAAATCATTTGCAGATCTGCCATCACTTCGAGTACTCGCCATATTGGATCCTTCTAGATTCTGGTTAGACATTTGGGCTATCTTTCTTAGATTTGATGAGACAACAAATTGATTGAATTAATGTCTAATTTGAACTAGTTTTAAATTACATTCCCAGTTGGACAACATACATGTGTGATCATATTGTGATTTCCTAAAGCTTCATTAATTGCATGGCTATGGGATAGGTCATTAGACGGTATTTGGTGTAAACAAGATCAATTTTCTTGCCCAATGTCTTTTCATTTGTCAGTATAATTATTCGGGATGATCATATTCTTCTAGCTGTTTACAAGAAGACGGTCGAGATATGAGAAGTATTCCCAAGTTTAGTAACTGTTTTAGTAACAGTTTTGGAGGAATTGACTACTATATATAGGATGAAGGAGGAGGATATAGGGTCAGATCTCCACATATACACTTTGTTGTATTTTGATAAGAAACTTCATTTTTCATATTGATTTATGTTGCAATTATTTGTAATCTTTGAGTTATAAATTTAATGTGATGTTTAGCATATTGATCTTTATGTCGAGCATTTAACAGAGTCATATTTTTTGTGTGAGATATACTTTATGGAATCCATTTATTACAGTATAATCTCTTCTTTCATGGTATAATAGTCATAAGTCTTTTCAATCTTTGTGGTTATAGTTTATGGCTTCCCTCTCTCTTATCTGCATTAGTATAATATTTATGAACTAGTGTTTGTCACCTTATTGCTTTCTAGATAAGAGCTACCTTATTATTAATTAGACCACACAAGGCAGTTGTAGCTCTTCAATTCAGAGGAAAGTCGTAAATGCAATTGTGACATTTCTAGAGTTTTTATCGATTTGATCCAGTTCTTTAAGGGTGAATTAGAGTCAAAGTTGTCAATCTATTTCAAGTGGCCAATTCATTCACTAACAAATTTTTGGTGACTCCATTGGGGAAAGTACTAATCACAATATCTGACAAGTTACCATCGTGTCATGTGGCAATATGGTATTTCCCCATAACAATTTATTTCTTGTATTGCAGCCTGATTTAGATTGGATTCAAGCAAAAAAAAAAGATGTCATTCACAATTAAATATGCTCACTTGGAGGTACAAAAGGAGCACCATAGATTATATGTGAGAAAAATTTGTCTTGGAAGAAGAATGGGCCCAATGTCCACATGTGCCAGTAGCTGAACATCCTCCAAGATTGGTGCTTGTGTACTATGAAAATCCTCCCCTTCATCCTAATCATCATCCCAATCAACCTCTCCACCACCCATGGGACCCACTTCATCCTCAACCTCAAAATCCACCTCTAGCTCATCCACCACCCAAAAATTAATTCAAAGATCTCCCACCATCTTTACTCCTTAGTGAGTTGGTGACTCTGATTATCCATGGCCTTGAATCTTTGGTGCAACCACATTGGCCCTCTTGCTTTATCATAGTATCATGACTTTACTAGCAATTCCCAAAAAAAAAATCCTAAATTCTTTGGCGAAGACACACAAGATCCTCAAGAACACATCCTTTCTATGACTGCAGTAAGCAGGGTCTTGGGAATCCAAGATGAAGATGGTTTTGTGAGAATCTTTGTTGACACCCTAATTCAGAAGGCAACTGAATGGTTCAGAGGACTTGAAAAAGGATGCATCACGAGATGGAACATTTTGAAGGAAAAATTTCTCTAGCATTATAAAACTCAACATTGCTATCATCTTGCGACAATTTTTTCAGATTACGAAAGATAAAGTTGAAACAATGATGGACTTTGTATACCACTTCGACAGGTTTGAGAAAGGCCCGTTAAGGAAATTCAGTTTCACATATTTATTTTTTCTCTTGATCCTGATAATCAATTGATCCTAAAAAAGGATAAAGTCCAAGGGATCGAGAGAGCCCAATTGGAAGTGATAAGTATTGAAGATGATTTTATCATTGTGGAAAAATGGAAACCTAATAAAATTAAGGAGTTTGAAATTGATCCTCCTCTTAAAGCTTCAAAGGTAATGAAACCTTGTCATCTGATCACTGAAAATATTAACTTGATAGTCTTTGGTAGCATGCAATGGCTTGAAAAGGAAGAAATTCAATACTACAATGCTCAAGTTTTCAGTTTGAATGTCATAACTAAAATTGAAGATGATATCAGTTCATCCAATGATGAAGAAGATGATTCACAATTGAAGAAGTCTCTTTTTGTGCCTCAAGTTACCTCTCCTTTCCATTCTAGGAACAAGTCTTCCTCGCTTGAAGCTAGTATAAATGATTCTATGCTATATCCCCTACTCACTCTTGAGTATGAAAGTTTCATCTTTAAAGACATTAATGATAAGACTCCCTTCCTTGATATGGAAGATAATGAGGACCCTTCTTATGATGATTCCCAGGAGGGGATAAAGTGGTCAATCAATTCTAATCCCCTTTTTGTCTGATGAATTGAAATATATAGTAACCCTCTGTTTATTGATTCAGATCTACTAATTAACCCATACAAAAAGTAGGAGGAGAATGTTGTTCGATGATTAATGAGGAAATTTCCATAGTTACTACGGAAAAACAAAGCAATGGTGCAGAGTTACACGTCTGTGAATTTTGGGAACATAATGTTAAAGAAGAAGTTGAAACATGGGATTCTTCACTAGAGCTGAAGACACAGAGGTTAATGAACCTTAATGAGGAGAATTGGTAAATCAAGGATGGTCTAGCACCAGTTTTCTAGCAGCAAGATGAAATTTATGATGAGAAATGGATTTTCGTAGGTTTGTTGGGTAGTAATTGCAATGTTCCCTACATTTTTTTTTGGGTGATCATACTTCTCGACTTGCTCTAAAAGCTCTACACAAAGGTGTGCCTATTCATAGATGGGTCATTCTTCTGTCATCATGTTAATGGGTTTGTGTAATCCCTTCCTCTTTCCACAATTTTTGATAGGTTTTCCCTACCTTGTAAATAGTTGCATTTTTGGTGTGTTTCTTTATGGTTTGATGTTTTGGCTTTTGGTGTCCTCATGTTGACTTTGTGCCCAATGGAAAGGACTGGTCACATCTTATGGGTTTCTCTGTGTCCTAGTCCCCAGTCAGAGCCATTGTTACCCTTAATTTTAAGTCCCCCTTTCCAACACCACCTTGTTTTTCCTTGCCTTAGTTAATTATGCATAAGGTTTAAATTTAGACAGTGTTTTACTATATGTTGTGAACCTAGGAAAGGTTTTCATTAGTTTTTCTAACCTCCAAATTGACCGCTTCCTTGATATTATTTAAGCATAGGTGGTGTTTTATGACTCCATTGTAACATAATGCTCTTTTAAACTTTATATATATCATAGGTGGTCTATGTGTTAAGTTTTCATCTTGTTAGAAGCCACCCAATAGCCTATTTTGCAAGTTATGCCTTTGGGCATTACCCCTTAAGATTTTTGAAACATAAGTGTTGTTTTCCTAAGTTCTACAAACTACCTGCCCTACTACCTGAAAGCATTTTTCAAGAAAATTAATGGAATAATAATCAACATAGATTTACAAAACCAATGCAATTATACTAGAAAAGAAACTAATACCATTGGATTTGATATGAATAAGGATAAACAAAATCCATGCATACAAAAATATAGAGATATCAAAACAATATTTTTATTCAATATATGTATGTATATACATCGCATTGGAATTACAAAATTGGTTGATTTCACTAACAAAGTTGATATCGATGAAAAATAAATAAAAATGGGTATTCTTATTCATACACAAAGGGAAAAAATCAACACTCGAATGCCTTCTATCACAATCTAAAGGTGCTCGGTTTGAGCAAGAGACAACAGGTTGTTGTGTGACTGCAGAAATTGGGTGAAAAGCCTCATGTCATTCCTTACGATTCTTGCACAAAGAAGAGTCACCATCTCTTCCATGATTGAAGAGTCAATGTGATGAAAATGGTGTCTCCCACCAACCCGCTTCAAGGATAGTGACTGAGCCTAGCGATAGCTACATTAACACGCTGATGTAATTCAGGCCTCACCAAATGATCATATGCTCTCATGCCCTTTTCATGGCAACTAGGGGTCCTGATGACTGTATACACAAAATGCTCTAACATGGTAGTGTTGTGAAATTTTTTCACCCATGCCTCGCTAGAGGCAACAACCCCCTTTTTTATTTTGCATCTCCGCATATTGGCTTTGTCAATTTTTAGTTTTTCTTTTCTTGGGGGGTTATTTTGAGATCAAGTCCAGATTTGATTTGATGAAGGAAATATTTTAAGGCATCTTGGGAGTTTCAGATAAATCAACCTATTATGGATTTTGGAAATAGGGATTTTGAATTAAATTTTCAATTTCATAGGTGAATATTTTTTGCACCCATGGATAGAGAATAAAAAATCAGGTTGAGTTGCTTTTTGAACTTTTTAAAAATTCCTTCTAGAAAAAGTTATGGGGTTTAGGGGATTTTGAGTTGTCATGGATCTTGGGAAAATCCCTCCTGGGTGGATTTTCCCTAAGAAAAATATTTTGAGGAAATCCCTCTTGGGCGGATTTTCCCCAAGTCAAATCCTTCTCAAAAATCCCTCTTGGGCAGATTTTCCCCAAGTCAAATCCTTCTCAAAAATCCCTCCTAGGTGGATTTTTCCCCTAAAAACCAAATTTTGGGAAATCCTTAACCTCATGGATTCCCTTAAAACCAATTTTGAGGTGAGTTTTCAATGTCATGTAAATATTTTTTGTACCCATGGATAGAGAATGAAAAATTAGGCTGGGTTGCTTTTTCAACTTTTTGAAAATTCCTTCTAGAAAAATGGTTATGTGATTTAGGGGATTTTGACCTGTCATGGATTTTAGGAAAATCCTCCCCAGGTGGATTTTCCCTAAGTCCAGTTCTTCTCAAAAATCCTTCCCAAGTGGATTTTCCCTAAGTCCAGTTCTTCTCAAAAATCCTCCCCAAATGGGTTTTCCCTAAGTCCAGTTCTTCTCAAAAATCCTCCCCAAGCAGATTTTCCCTAAACTAGTTCTTCTAAAAAATCCTCCCTAGTTGGGATTTTCCCCAAGTCTAGTTCTCAAAAACCCTTCCTGAATGGATTTTCCCTAAAAAATCCATGACCTTGAGAAATCCACGACAGATCAAAATTCCTAAAATTGCCATTTTCAGAAATATCCAAGACCTATCAAAAATCCCAAAATTTTCCAAAAATGGAATTTTTTCCAAAAACAGAATTTTTTCCAAACATGGAATTTTTTTCCCAAAATGTATTTTTAAAATGGAAAATTTCCATAAAATTTCTCAATTTTTAAAAGTCTCAAAACAAAAATTCTTGAAATGATTTTTTTGAAAAACATAAAAAATTTCCAAAAATAGAAAATTTTCTAAAAAGACCAAAATTTTCAAAATTTTATTCAAGTTTAATTTGGAGATTTTATGGATTGGATTTTTAAAATGTGAGCTACTAATGATGATATTTATTTTTGAGGATTTAATAAATCAAAAGGGGACTTACATATGGATTTGTGCCAAGAGGAAAATCTGGAAGAGTTCAAATCAAATATTTAATATGCACCCACATGAGAATTCATGCCACAACCTATCTACAACTGGAGGATGTGTTTCAAATAGTAGGAGATATGTGATGTTGCTTTTGTTCTCCAATGGGAATTTTATCAATGTCTAGGTGGAAAATTGCTTTTTTTTCTCTTTGCTCATGGCTGTAATAGAATTATGTTGATTGGATGATGATGTACCAAGAATTTTCAAACTTTATGTAACCTCCTGAAATTTCTAGAGGATGAATCTGAGCCATTGAAGGGATTTAATCTTGGCCATTAAATCTAAAATGTAATATCTATAAAAGGCCTTTCCCTTCTCATTTGTAGGAGATTAGAGAGTGAGACTAGGTTAGAAAAGCTAGAATTAGCTAAGTTAGGAGAAGTCAATAGTTGTAGGAGAGGAGAGAGCAGAAAGACTGTTATGTAAATTCTAGAGAAGATAATACAATTGAGTTGTTGATTTGGAAAACTTTTCTTTCAACTTTGACAGCCTTATGGTTCCTTGTTCTTGATTCTCAGTAGTAGATGTTAGATGTTAGATTTTAGTTCTTTTACAATGATGGTGAAATGTTAATGATGTTTGACCGATCTCCTCATACTTTTGGCAATTTTTTGATTGTAAGTTGTTGTCTAAAGTTATTATGAGCCATATATTACACTTAGTTCAATTGTGAATGCTTGTTCATCTTGCGCTAGTAATTAGGTATGTGGATGAATGTTCATAGTATAAAAATATTTTGATTTCCTTAGAAGATTGCACCATTTTTGTGGAGTTGTAGGCTTGTCCTTGATTAAGCAGAGGCTAGTTTTATTGGTGATCTGTCCATTTGAAGCATTCATCATTGTTGTGATTGATCTTAGGAGTTAGAATAGGATCTCTCTCAACCCTTCTATTTTGATTTTTCTTTTAAATCTGGTTTAGTTTTATGATTGAGAGCATCGCCATATTATTATATATGATGATAAGTACTTCCAACATTGTTAATTTGTAAGGCCCCTTGTGATTACCAACATTTTCACATTTATCACTGAGTTGTTTGTTGCATTGACAAGACCTGACAATAGAGACCTTGGGGTTATCTCTTGAGGCTTGTTGATAGAGATTTACCTTTCAAGAGAGATAGGATATTATATTTTTTCTAAGTTGTTGTTGTGCAGAAAACACCATCAACAGATTGGCACTAGGAGGGCTGAGAAAAAGTGACATAGCTGGAAGTTGAATGAGCCTTTATGTTGAAAATCTGAGATATGATAGATCTCCAACTTTGAAAGTTCAAATTTAGAGTCAAGATGGAAATGTAGTCTTATGTTTTTCATGATGGGAATACTCTTCAAATTGATTTTCCTCAACTTCATGAGTCTTTGAATAAGAGATTGGATCTCTGGAACAGTAAGTGTTTGCATCACTATGCATTATTAGACAAGTGCAGAATTCATAATACCTATGGACACAATGAGTTGGAATGTATGACCTTCTTGGGTAGAATCGAGATGATTTTTCAAAGGGAGAGGGTATGTGCATGATCATCATGGAAAAAATAGGCCCTTAAGTGGCAAAAATTTTAGAAAAATCAGAGTTAGGCAACTTGACGTAAAAATATAAATAAGTTATCTATATTATTTCAAAAATATGTAAGAATAGAATCTGCAGCAAATTGAATTTAGTTTCTAAACTAGTAGGTTTTTAAAACAAAAAAAAATCTATTTGCTGAAAATTAGAAATTTCAATGCAGTAGTACTTAAATTTCATGGAAAAAATAAAAAGTGGGTGTCTGTTTGACCACCCTAACCACAATAAAATGATAATATTTTTTAATAAGATTTTAGATATAAGTAGACGACTCATGTCCCGATGTGACGCATATTTTTTTGTAATTTTTTTCCAAGTAAATAATTAATTATGAATTTTTTATTACAACTTTTAAAATATATAAAAACTCGTATGTCTGACCACCTTAACTTGGTCAAAACTTTATGAAATTCATTTATTTTTTTAATCCTATAGTGTGTGAAGCATAGAATGTGGCGCATGTTTTAGATTAAAAAAAAATGATACCATTTGAAAGCTATAGATGTTTTTCAATCAACATGTCAATTAGGACTTAAGTCATAATTCAAATAGAAAATGAATAATAATTATTTATTAAATTCAAAGTAAAGCATAATTTATATTGGTGGAAAGTTGAGAATCTCTTGTATAAACCTTTTTTGTTTCATCAATTTTGGGTAAAAAAAAGTTGTCAGCCACATGGGCCATCATATCACTTACATATCACCACTTTTTGGCCCATCATGATCCTGCACATACCCAAGATTTTCATGTGGAATTTGCTTGAACCAGTAGCCTCTATAGATTTAGAGTTTGTTGATGTTGTAGTTGAGGCATTCAGAAAGTTAGTTGAAGTTCAGCTCAGTGGTGGTAGGTTTCTACAAGATTTCCTCCTATCTAAATGGTGCAGCGTTTATAATGTAGCCCATTTAGAATTCACATGTCTTTCATGTGTAGACATTATCATCAAAGTTGGGAGACATTTGGAGTGGAAAGAACAGTTGGTCAAGGAATGTACTATAGAGAAGCCACAAAATTCTGGATCTAAAGAATGTGTAGCAAATGTTGAGCTATCCACAAATGAGGTAGCATGCCAGGGGGAAGAATCTAAAATATCCAAGGAAATAGAGGTAACTAATGAACATTCAAGCAAGGACCAGCCTATAGAAATAATGGATGTTGTTCCTATAGAGGCTAGCCAAAGGTTTCAAATGGAAAATACAGTAGAGGATGAACCACAAGAGGAAGAAGTGATCAGTCAGCTTCCTTCTATTCATGATGAAGATCCAACATAGGCTAGATATGAGGACTTTGTTGCCATATTAATGAAATATTGGTCAAGTTTGGGATATAGAATCTGCCTAGAGGAATTGTTGTTACCAACTTGGTGCAGGATACATGAGGAAGAACATTCATAATTCTCATGTTTTCAATGTCAGACAACAATTAAGGAGGTGGAAGAACAAGGTACAAGGGATGCATAGAAAGCTACATTGAATAGATCTTCAATCAAAGAATTTCAACAAGTTGAATCTAAGGAATGCATATCAGCAAATGTTGAGGCAACCTTGCAGGAGATTGAGTCTTCAATAAAAGAACTACAACAAATTTTTGATGAATGTCTCATGGAGCAAGCTGAAGGAGTCAATTTTTTTTGTAAAAGAAGTGGATATTGATGATGGTTGTGGTCAAGAATTTGAACTTGCACTAATAATGGATAATAGGGAGTCTTTTTTTTTATCAAATTTTTTTTTGCCTTTACATTTTGATGCATTTTCTAATGATGATTCACATGTTGCATGCTTTTATATTGGTAAGACTTGTCTAAATTATTCTGGTATGCAGGGAATCACAAAAGATATTGAGCACAATGATGTTCCAGTCATAACTGTTGATTATGACCACATAGTTGCTAGCGAAAATGAGCTTAAAGGTCAACCTTCAATGGATTTTGATGAGCATTCACATGAACAAGTTAATGCGCATGACGATTCTTCTACATTTTCATCATTGATCCCTCATGAAGAAAAGTAAATAGGTGAAATGTTCCATGATGTTAATTCTAAATTTGTTCAATTTGAATCTCACCATGCACTACTTGTTGATGACTCTATTTCTATTGTGCATGTTTCAAATGCAAGAGGAATATTGCACCTTCAGTTGAGACCTCCTTATGACATAGATATCAACTCTTCATGGTTGGAGGATGATAAACATGACATTCAATCTGAGCAAATAAAACACCAAGTTGTTTCTTTCCATACTAAAAATCTTGAAGTTTATCAATTTGATTATGGAGGTCTAGGAAAGACAACTTGCATTTGGGTTGATCACGATTTTAATGAGTTACCCTAGTTGCTAATTATTCCTGATTTTGAGGTTGAGTCTGAATGATGCAATGTGGAGATTTATTTTTCTAAATATAAAGATGAATTTGCATTCTTGAGGACTATTACTATCACCTTATTGCTTGTCCATGCATTGATGAGTTGTATTGGGGTGGGTCTTGGTTTTCCCTGTCTGATTATGAGTCACTTTGAGTCTCTTTGTACACAATGTTGATTTGAATAAATGCAGTTTACTCTGCTTTCTTTTTCTTTTGGTCTATTTGTTTAGGGAAAATTGCTTTAGGATTAGTTTGCTTTGGTTATTTTAGATTTCTTTTGGTTTTCTTCTATTTTGGTTAGTTTATGTATGCTTTGGGTTCGGTTTGGTTGTTTCTTTGCTTCTCCAGCTTGGGTTCCCCTATTTTCTGTTGGGAGTTTCTTATTCACGCAACAATTATTTCATTTGGGACTATTTTAAGTATTTCTTTTATAAAGTCTAATCATTTTTCTAGATGGGATGGTGGAAATCCTCTATCTAGTGTCACATGTGCTAAACGTCTAAAGTGGATAAGTCATTAGGTTAAGTTAGTTCCTAAATGTGCTCAAATTTTACATTTTATACACATCCTAAGAATCTTGAGGTTGCTGATACGTTCCTTGTGAAGTCTAGTTAAGTGAAAAATCTTAAATTTCTGCTTCAGTGCCACTGTGATTCTCAACCCTGAGTGTGAGCTTCATTGTTCACGGGTTGAAATGAAAAGAAGTGAAAAGAATGAAAAAGAAAAAAGAAAAAGAAGAGAAGAAATATTGAAAATCAAAAGTGAATTCAACTTATTAGGAGGATCAAAATATCTCTACCAGGGCTATGGATGTCAGGCTAGCAGTATAGCTATGTTCGGGAGAATCACAACGATAACCTCATCGAGGCTATGGACGCCTGACTGGCAGCAAGGCTTTATCCAGGTTTCTTTTGAAGTTACAATATTTACGTAGCTTAACCTGACTAAACTTGGTCTCTTTGTAGTAGCTAAGGGAGGGAAATTAATACATTTGAACACACTTGGATTTACAGCATAGGAAGGGCTAGCTTGTTCATTGATTTTGAGCCTTTATTTATTGGTTGACATGATGTGAGGATCGAAACCAGAGATTATGGGTTCCTAATTCTAGTTTGTCATCAAAATTCTCTAGAGCATTTTCCCAGCAGAGTCACCATTTATTGTGAACTTTTTGCACCCACACCCCACTAGAGGTAGGGACCCCCTTTTTCTTTTGCATCTCTGCATCTTGGCTTTGTCAATTTTTTAAATTTTCTTTTCTTGGGGGTTATTTTGAGATCAAGTTCAAATTTGATTTGATGAAGGTGATATTTTAAGGCATCTTGGGAGTTTCAGAGAAATCAACCTATTATGGACTCTGGAAATAGGGATTTTGAAGTGAATTTTCAATGTCATATGTGAATCTCTTTTGCACCCATGGATAGAGAATCAAAAATTAGGTTGGGTTTCTTTTTGAAATTTTTGAAAATTCCTTCTAGAAAATGTTATGAGGTTTAGGGGATTTTGAGCTATCATGGATTTCGAGAAAATCCCTCCTAGTTGGATTTTCCCTAAGAAAAATCTTTCGGGGAATTCCCTCTTGGGAATATTTTCCCCAAGTCAAATCCTTCTCAAAAATACCTCTTGGGTGGATTTTCCCCAAGTCAAATTCTTCTCAAAAATCCCTCTTGGGTGGATTTTCCCCAAGTCAAATCCTTCTCAAAAATCCCTCTTAGGTGGATTTTTCCCCTAAAAACCAAATTTTAGGAAATCCTTAACCTCAGGGATTCCCCTAAACCCAAATTTGAGGTGAATTTTCAATGCCATATGTAAATATTTTTTACACACATGGATAAAGAATGAAAAATTAGGCTAGGTTGCTTTTAAAACTTTTTGATAATTCCTTCTAGAAAAAAAGTTATGTGCTTTAGGGGATTTTGACCTATCATGGATTTTGGGAAAATCCTCCCTAGGTGGATTTTCCCTAAGTCTGGTTCTTCTCAAAAATCTTCCCCAGGCGGATTTTCCCTAAGTCCAGTTCTTCTCAAAAATCCTCCCCAGGCAGATTTTTCCTAAGTCCAGTTCTTCTCAAAAATCCTCCCTAGGTGGATTTTCCCTAAGTCTAGTTCTTCTAAAAAATCCTTCTCGAACGGATTTTCCCTAAAAAAATCCATGACCTTGAGAAATCCATGACAGATCAAAATTACCATTTTTCAAAAAAATCCAATACTTATCAAAAATCCCAAAATTTTCCAAAAATAGAATTTTTTCCAAAAATAGAATTTTTCCAAAAATAGAATTTTTTCCAAAAATAGAAAAAATTTTTTCCCAACATAGAAATTTTTCCAAAATGGATTTTTTCCTAGAATGCATTTTTCTTTAAATGGAAAATTTCCAAAATGGAAAAAAAAAAATTTTTTACAAAAGAAGTCTCAAAAATGAAAATTCTTGGAATGGAATTTTTTTGAAAAAACATAAAGGGGATTTTTTGAAAAAAATTTATTCAAGTTTAATTTGGAGATTTTATGGATTGGATTTTTAACATGTGAGCTACTAATGATGATATTTATTTTTCAAGATTAAATAAATCAAAAGGGGACTTGCATATGGATTCATCCCAAGAGGAAAATCCGGAAGAGTTCAAATTAAATATTTAATATGCACCCACATGAGAATTTATGCCACAACCTCTCTACAGTTGGAGGATATCTTTCAAACATGAGGAGACATGTGATGCTGCTTTTGTTCTCCAATGGGAATTTTATCAATGTCTAGGTGGCAAATTGCGTTTTTTTCTCATTGCTCCTGGATGTAGTATAATTATGCTGATTGGATGATGATGTACCAAGAATTTTCAAACTTTATGTAACCTCCTGAAATTTCTAGAGGATGAATCTGAGCCATTAAAGGGATTTAATCTTGGCTATTGAATCTAAAATGTAATATCTATAAAAGGCCTTGTCCTTCTCATTTTTAGGAGATTAGAGAGTGAGACTAGGTTAGAAAAGCCAAAATTGGAAAAGTTAGGAGAAGTCAATAGTTGTAGAAGAGGAGAGAGCAAGAAGACTGTTATGTAAATTCTAGAGAAGCTAATGCAATTGAGTTGTTGATTTGGAAAACTTTGCTTTCAACTTTGACAGCCTTATGATTCCTTGTTCTTGATTCTCAGTAATAGATGTTAGATGTTAAATTTTAGCTATTTTACAATGACGATGAAATGTGAATGATGTTTGATCGATCTTCTGCTCATTCTTTTGGTAATTTTCTGATTGTAAGTTGTTGTGTAAAGTTAGTCTGGGCCATATATTGCACTTAGTTCAACTATGAATGCTTGTTCATGTTGCACTAGTAATTGGGTACATGTGGATGAATGTTCATAGTCTGAAATTTTTTTGATTTCCTTAGAATATTGCACCATTTTTGTGGAGTTGTAGGCTTGTCCTTGATTAAGCAGAGGCTAGTTTTATTGGGGATCTATCCATTTGAAGCATTCATCATTGTCGTGATTGATCTTAGGAGTTAGAATAGGATCTCTCTCAACCCTTCTCTTTTGATCTTTCTTTTAAATCTAGTCTAGTTTTATGATTGAGAGCATCGCCATATTGCTATATTTGATGATAAGTACTTCAACAAGATTGTTAATTTGTAAGGCCCCTTGTGATTACCAACATTTTCACATTTATCACTGAGTTGTTTGTTGCATTGTCAAGACCTAAAATTAGAGACCTTGGGATTATCCCTTAAGGCTTGTTGATAGAGATTTACCTTTCAAGAGAGATAGGATATTATATTTTTCCTAAGTTGTTGTGCAGAAAACACCATCAATAGGCAATTTTATGCACATGTGTTTGGCTCATAAATGCTTCACCCAGGATACTATGAAGCACTTCTTCTTCCACCTCACTCTGTATCACAAAGAATTTCTTCAATTGATCAGAAAAATGCCTAAACAAATGACTACATTTAATCTCCTCCAGAACAATGAGATCATTTGCAAATACACCATCACTCTGAGTGCTCGCCATATTATATGCTTCTAGATGGCGAAGTTTGGTGACACTAGTTGAATTTATAGATGGTTGGTTAGACATTTGGGCTATCTTTCTTAGATTTTACGAGATGGAGACTCAGTTGAATTAATGGCTAATTTGAAATAGTTTTAAATTACATTCATGGGTTGGATAACATACACGTGCGATCATATTGTGTTTTCCTAAAGCTTAATTAATTGCATTGTTGTGGAATAGGTCATTCGAGGACCGTTGGTGAAAACAAGATCAGTTTTCTTACCCAATGTCTTTTCATTTGTTAGTATAATTATTCGGGTCGATCATATTCTTCTAGCCATTTTCAAGAAGATAGTTGAGAGATGAGAAGTATTGCTAAGTTTAGTAACGGTTTAAGTATCTATTTTGGAGTAATTGGCTACTATATATAGGATGAGGGAGGATACAGGGTCCAATATCCACAGATACACTTTATTATATTTTGAGAAGGAACTTCATTTTTTATATTGATTTATGCTACAATGATTTGTAATCTTTGAGTTATGAATTTAATGTGATGTTTAGTGTATCGATCTTTGTGTCGAGCATGTAATAGAGTCATATTTTTTGTGAAAGATATACTTTATGCCATCCATTTATTTTAGTATAATCTCTTCTTTCATGGTATAATAGTGTGCGAACCCCTCTCCTAGTACCTGCAAAACAACATGAGTAAACGAGTTAAACAAGGATTCCCCATGAAATCCATTTACAAACTCAAATTAGGAAGAAAATATTAAAGAACATAATGCAAATGACAAAAACAAGATAAAATCCTAATTAGATATGCAAACTCATGATCCCATGGGGGAATTGGTGCCAATTTGATGTGAAAATTGGCCCTTTCCCAATTCCTAAGATTGCAAGCTTCGAATGTTGAAGAGATTGATCCACTTTTGTTGATGAAGAATGAAGACTCCAAGCCAAAAATCTGCAAAACCTAGCTATGACTCAATGATGATAGATGGAATTCAAGAGATATTTGAGCATGGTAACTTTGCTTGGATTGTGGATGATGAAATGAGGAGAGGAGCTCTTCATTTATAGGATTTCAAGATGGATGAATGCCCAAATTTGAGCAATGTGGGACTAACATTCAATGTTAAATGATGCCACTTGTCAAACTATAGATGATGGATGATGGATGTGCAAGATTTGAGGGTTTTAATATTAGAAGTACAATGTTGAATTTTGATTGTTGAGAATGACTTTTAAAGGAAGGAAAATGCAATAAAATGCCACTTGGCTCAAAGGAAAGGACATGTAAGATGAATTTATTGCCTTGTTGGATGTATATATTGACTTGGAATTTTTAATTCAAATTGAGAGAATATTCGAATGCCTTGTGAGAAAATAGAATTTAATAAAAGATTTAATCTATTTCATATTACAACCCATTATCTAGAGGATGTGAGCCATGAGATGAGATTAGAATTAATCAAGGGCTAAATTAATTTAACGGAGATTAGATGATGTGACGACTTAGATTTATGGGTTTATTTAAATCAGAAATAAGAGAGGAATATGATAAGAGGCTAATTAAATAAGGATTTTGATTTATTTAACTAAAAGGGATGGTGTTAGATTAAATTAAATAAGGTTTTAATTTATTTAATTTAATGGATAGACTTTAGAGATTTAATCAAATAAATTGATTATTTAATTAAATAGGGATAATTAGATCAGATGGGTTGATTTAATTAACAAGAGAGATAACTTGATTAGATAAAATGATTTATTTAATTAAGAGACGAATATTGATGAATTTAATCAGATAGGGGAATTTGATTAAATGGTTAGACTGAGGGATGAGTTAGGAAGAAACGATGTTAGTAAGTTAGGATCGAATGCACGATGTCAATCAATATATTTTACGTGTCTACAAATAGTCATAAGTCTTTTGAATTTGTGTGTTGATAGTTTATGGCTTTTTGCTCTCTTATCCGTGTTAGTATCATATTTATGAAGTAGCATTTGTAACCTTATCACTTTTTCGTTAAAAGCTACCTTATTATTAATTAGACCATAGAAGAGAGTTGTACCTCTTCAATTCAGAGGAAATTCATAAATGCAATTGTGACATTTATAGAGATATTAGCGATTGGCTCTAGTGCTTTAAGGGTGAATTAGAGTCAAATTTGTCAATTTGTTTCAAGTGGCCAATTCATTCACTAACAAATTTTTTGTGACTTCATTGGGGAAAGTATTAATAAAAATATCTAACAAGTTACCATCGTGTCATGCAACAAGATGGTACTTCCCCATAACAATGTATTTCTTGTATTGTTGTCTAATTTACATTGGATGCAGGTAGAACAAGAAGACGTCATTTCATAATTAAATATGCTCACCTGGAGGTACAAAAGGAGCATCACAAATAATATATGAGAAATTTTTTTCTTGGAAGAAGAAGAGTGGGCCCAATGCCCACATGTGCCAGTAGTTGAACGTCCTCCAAGATTGGTGTTTGTGTACCACAAAAATCCTCCCCTTCATCCTAATCATCATCCCAATCAACCTCTCCATCACCCACGGGACCCAATTCCTTCTTGACCTTAGAATCCACCTCCGACTCATCTGCCACCCAAAAATTAATTCAAAGATCTCTCCCCCATGTTTACTCCTTAGTGAGTTGGTGACTCTGATTATCCATGGCCTTGAATCTTTGGTGCAACCATGTTGGCCCTCTTTCTTTATCATAGTATAATGACTTTCCTAGAATTTCCTAAAAAACGTTTCCTAAATTCCTTGGAGAAGACACACAAGATCCTGAAGAACGCATCCTTGCTATGACTATAGTAAGTGGGGTCTTGGGCATCCAAGATGAAGA
>VDFB02271358.1:1050692462-1050744764 GCA_007258455.2 Sequoia sempervirens | reverse complement strand
TTTAGGGTTTAAGGGTTTAAGGGTTTAGGGTTTAGGGTTTACAATTTAAGGGTAGAGGGTGTAGGGTTGAGAGAAAGGGGGTTTGAGGGTTTAATGGTTTAAGGTTTGAGGTTTGAGGGTAGAGGGTAGAGAGAGAGAGAGAGGGTTGAGTGGTGCATGAGCACCTAAACACATTGTCAAAATTTGATCATTTGAGGGTTGATAAGTTGGTCAATAGTTGAGTCAAGGGTATATTGGGGTGGTTTGAGTATATTTATGCTAAATAAGGTCTAAAAATACCATTTAATATGTAATTGGGTGATTTTTGGGTTATGGGTGTCAAGTTGACAAAAGTTGCACAAAATACAAAAAATGTTGTTAAGCAAAAAATGACAATATTACAACATTTAGGAATGTGAAAGGTCATGGAAGTTTAAAAATTAGTTATAGGAATTTTTCAGTTTGAATTTGGAGCGAAAATGTATAAATATCCTCAATAGGTTCAAGCAATGGTTGTTGAACATTGTATTGAAGATTCCCAATAAGAAATACAATGTTGTTCTGCTAAAATTCTTTGTTTTATGAACTTTTATCCTTATGTATGGACCCGTACATCCATTAAATGATTTGGATCCTTTTGTGACTTTGGGTTACATGTTTTATCTTTCATTTATTTACATTTTGAGGGTCTAACTTTATATTTGGATGGAGAAATCACTCATTTTTTGTAACTACCCTGTTATCACAGTTTTAATTGTTGGAGGTCTTTTAAAATGTCTATTTGACCCATTCCACTTTTTGTATCCATTGTTTCTCATGGAATGGATCCTAAATAATGTAAATTATTTTTCTTGATGGTTTGGTAAGCATATAAAGCAATTTTTGTAGCTTGGAAGGATGCCCTAGGGTTGATAAATGAAATTTTCTATGTGAAAATGATGGGTTTGAAAAGGGATTTGTCAAATTGTTGATGGAACAATATTTTTAAGGGTTGATTAACCTTGTGCAGGGTATTTGTGACCTTTTTGATGCATTGTTTGTGTTTTATAAGCCCGGTATAGTGGAGTTTCTGTAAACCCTAGGTTATTTGTATGGAAATGGAGGGTTTCATGGATCAACAGTCAAATGGACAAGTATCTGAGAAATGGCTGAATATTTTGAGGTTTTGAGTCACAATTTAAGACTTTCAAAAGAGTTGGAGTGAAAAAAAGGTGATTAGGAAGTACTTCCTTTGGAAAATAGGGCTAATTTAGTAGCCTAAAATTGGGGTGTTGTATTGAATCTCAACATTGTTGGAAATAAGTCACTTGTAATCTTTTGGTAAAGTTGTGTTGGTTCTATGGAAAGTCTAAATTGATGTTTTTTTGGCCTTTGTACGACCTTCTCCAAAAGATAATTCCAAGTGTTGGTTTTTGAAGGCTACAAGCCTCTAGTTGTATGTTTGTGAATAGAGAAGTGGGTTGTGTTATAAGAAATTGATTTCTTGTTGAAGTCTGATCAATTTGTGTTGAATAGTGAGTTTCAACCACCCTTCTTACATCATTGATTGTTTTAGGATTGAGGGTAGAGGGTAGATGGTAGAGAGAGAGAGAGAGGGTTGAGGGTTTTAGGATTGAGGGTAGAGGGTTAAGGGTAGAGGGTTTAAGGGTTTATGGTTTACGATTTATGGTTTACAGTTTAAGGGTTGAAGGTTCAAAGGTTTAGAGTTTAAGGGTTAAGGGTTAAGGGTTGAGGGTTGAGGGTTGAGGGTAGAGGGTAGAGGGTAGAGGAAGGGTAGAGGATTGAGGGTTTAGGGTAGAGGGTAGAGGGTAGAGAGAGGGTGGGTTGAGGGTTTTAGGGTTTTAGGGCCTAAGGCCGAGAGGAGTAGGAATAGTTAAAGAATCGGGTTGAGGTCCGATAAAGGATTCAAGGTTAGATTTGATTAGAGGGTTCAATTCCTCGTTCCACGTAAAGTCTCGTTAAGGCAATAAAAGAAATTAAAAAATGAAAAATAAATTAATGAAGCCAGAAAAATTAAAATTAAAAATTAAAGAGACAAAATTAAAAAATTAAAAATAAAATAAAAGAAAAAGAGGAAAGAGGGTTAAAGGGTTTTAGGCAGAGGCAGAGTGGATGGTAAGGTCTTAGGGTTTTGGGGTTGGGAGGGTTGAGGGTTGAGGGTTAGGGGTTAGGGTAGGGGTTTTAAGGGTTTAGGGTTTAGGGTTTTAGGGTTTAGGGTTTAGGGTTTAGGGTTTAAGGGTAGGGTGTAGGGTTGAGAGAGGGGGGAGGTTTGGGGTTTAGGAGAGGGTAGAGGGTTTAGGGTTTATGGTTTATGGTTTAAGGGTTTAAGGTTTATGGTTTACGATTTACAGTTTATGGTTTATGGGTAGATGGTTTAACAGTTTAGGGTTTAAGGGTTAAGGGTTAAGGGTTGAGGGTTGAGGGTTTTAGGGTTTTAGGGTTGAGGCTTTACAATTTAAGGGTTGAGGGTCGAGGGTAGAGGATAAAGGGTTGAGGGTAGATTGTTTAAGGGTTTAGGGTTTAAGGTTTTAGGGTTTATAGTTTACGGTTTAAGGGTTGACATAGAGAGAGAGGGGTGGATTGAGTATTTAAGGGTTTAAGGGTTGAGGGTTAAGGGTAAAGGGTTGAGGGTTGAGGGTATAGGGTTGATGGTAGAGGGTAGAGGGTCTTCCCTCCACCCTAACTAAATAACTCTCTCTCCCTCTCAAGTCTCTCTCTCTCTTTCTCAGGTCTCGCTCCCTCCCACACTACCTAGAATAATCTATCTCACTCCAATTCCCTCTCTCACACTCCCTCTCTTTTAGGTCTTGTACCTCCCACCCTACCTAGACAAATCTATTTCACTCCAACCCCTCTCCCGTTGTCAGGTCTTTCCTCCCACCCTAACTAGGTAACTCTTTATCCCTCTCAAGTCTCTATCGCTATCAGGTAACAATCCCTACCACAGTACCTAGACTAATCTCTCTCACTCCTATCCCCTCTCCCTCTATCTCAAGTCTCACTCCCTTCCTCTCTATATTGTGAAAACCTTTCAAAGCAACAAATTTGGCATTTTCCAAATTTGGTGAGCGCCAAATTTTTTTTACCTTGAAATGGTAAAATAGGGGTTGACCCAATAATTCAAGCCCACATGCTTCTTCATTTGTCTAGTTCAACACTTAATCTAACTTAGAAACACCTTTTTTATGCAGTTGAATCTTGTTGTACCAATCTATGCTTGATCCATCACCTTTTTACCACCAATTTGCATGCTAGACAACGTAGATGAAGACATTTTGAAGTTTCTACATCATTTTTCATTATCTCAGATAATATATTCATTTTGGTAATATTGAAATGTTTATATTTATTATATTTGTTTTCTTTTGACAATAAACTAAATTCTTTTAATTTTATTTTATTAATCATAGCAATTGAACATAGAATTCAACATTGAATTAGATGGGAGTTGCATTAAAAAGATTTATTTTTATAAGTTTGAAGAAAAAAAAATGGATTATATGAAATAATTTAGATGAATTCATGTTTAAACTTATATAAGCGACATCAACTTAACACAAATTTTCTTATGAATTCTATTTTCATTGCTTATAGTAGTCCATTTCCAACATGGCTAGTGGAATTCAATCTATTTCATTTTAGGTAGATGTTTATATTCAGTTTTTTTATTTTGTTTTGACAATTTATAGACCATTAATTTGATGAATTTATTAATCTCCGTTGTTACACATAGAATTCAACATTAAATTAGATGGATGTTGCATGTAAAAGTTTAATTTTTAGGATCTTGAAGATATAAAATAGAAAACATGACATAATAGATTCAAATCCATTATTAGTGATGGTTGTGGGAAACAATTTATTTTCAATTAATTTGGAAAACCTAAGAGCTTTCATCAATGTTAATTTAAGTTTCCATTAATTTATTTGTGCCATAAAAAAATCACCTTCATCATGTGCTTAGATAAATTCAAGTGACTCAAGACATAGTGGGTTTAATGCAAGTTTCCATTCATTCATACCATTTATCTTTCTAAGAAATAAAAAAAGGGAAAATTTTGTGAAATTGAAAATGATTTTTTCCTTTCTAAGTTACCTCATTTCCAAAGAAATAGTGAATAATTCCAAGATATAGCATCACAAACCCTTCTTTGAATTCATGTTCTTCATGGCTTGGTTTACAATCACAATGTTGTTTTGACAACAATAAGCACAAGATTCTCTAGTTTCCAAAGGTGGCAGTAACATATACCCTGGGTTTGACACAATTCTTTTCTCCTAAGCACTTGTCCACACTCCAAATACTCCCCTCAAACCCTTCTCAACATTGATCAACACTTACATGAAGCAATTTTGTACAAATCTCTCAAAGTACTAGGTTTTACATGTAATATAGTTGCAAAAAAGAAACAAATTGCCCTCAATAACTCACACAAAATGATGATTTAGCAGCCCTCTTGTTGTCAGCACATGCATATAGGCCTACAGAAAATTAGTACCAAGTTTCATATATTTTCCCCAAATGCATCAAAAGTTATGGGTTTTTTGAAGCTTGCTATAAACCCTAGGTTGGGGACAACAATGTTTTATAAGATATGTAGTGTTTCATAAGTCACATTAGTTATGCAATGTAAAGTAATGCTTTGAGTTTTAAATATATGCAATGCAATGTAATCAATGATATCAATATGTTTCATAAAATTCTTGGTGTGTTTCATAAAATGCAATGTAATTAGTGGTATGGATATGTTTGAAAAAATACATTACAAGTAATTTTCTTGTGGTATGGAGGTAGATGTATATATGAAAAATATTGTAGCATAGAAATGTTTGATAATTCCAAACAGCTCGCTGCCTTCTTTCATAAAATGCTTTGGTGTGTTCTATAAAATGCAATGCAATCAATGTTATCAGTATGTTTCATAAAATACATTACTTACTTTTGTTCTATGTGTGTTTGTGAACATGTAGCATTCAACGTCATGCCTAGGAAACGGGAAAAGCCTCTAACATTGAAAGAACATGAAATTAAAAATGCAAAGAGAAGACAATCAAAAAATTTAATTCATGAAGCAAAGGAATTATAGCCCATATAGCCAAAAATTCCCGTGCAATCTAAGAGAGATGTCCAATTGGAAAAACAAAGGGTACGAATGAACAAATATTGTGGAAGGACACAAATGGATCCCAAAGTTGGGGTCACATCATCAACCATAGGTGAAGTTCAATGCACATCTCCAGTTGAAGACACACCAACAACATTTGGTTTTCCAAGTACATCATAAATCACATCTCTAATTGAGGGTACACGATCTATCCCCGATGTTATTGACATTCCTAACGTTGACAAAAATTTACATTTGAAAAATCCTCCTAGAATTTTGTATAGAAAACCTAGATTTTTTATTGATATTGATTCCAATGTTTTGAAATGGATGCTTGATAATATTCCAAAACATACATGTCAAAGATATGCACATAGGATATGGAGTTTATTTTTTAAGAAGCTAGGTGAGGGTGGAATATTCCAACTATTTGTTAAAATGATGAGGCAACTCAAATTTAGGCCCACCATGAAGGCTCTTGGGCTAATATTTTTGAATGAATCAAGTGAAATTTCCATTGTAAAGAACTTGATGAGTGCATATGGGAGCGTGGGCTCTACCTCATCCATGAAGGATAGTTGTGCCACACGACATCTGATGACAACAACACTGTTAAGAAGTCAAACAAGGAACAAGGTGAACCTTTAAAAGAAAAGTAAGTCTTTGAAAATAAGTAGATCATCTCTAATGAGAGCGAAAGGAAGGTCTGAAAGAGTGGAGGATCCAAATAGCAATGAGTTATGGGCATTCTCGGGCAGAGTGCCATGGAAACATAAAAGAATTGCTCAAGGCTTGAGATCTTTAATAGTAGATTATTGGAAGGATAACACAAGGACCTCTCCTAATCAAAGAGATGTTTTAAGAAGGAGAATTCATAGTAAAATCTGTGAGCCACATCCAAAGCATTATTTGGATACCACTCAAACCCAATTTTTTGTTGATTTTGTACAAAATTTTCTTGAAATTAAAATACGTCAAAGGTATTTTGAAATGCTAAAGCCTTTTTTATGTCAAAATAAATCACACACACTACTTTTTAAAGTTTTTTACATATTGAGTTTTCTAACCATTATGATGTTTATTGACGTATATGTGTAGATATGCATACAGACATTGTTTTGCAGGAATGTAACATAAGGCCTCCACCTAAATCCTCAAGGGAATTCTTATCTTCCATTTTATGTGAAAGAGAGGATGGTCAATTTTTTTACAAAAAGTCATGTTTGAATGGCACATGTGATCATTGTGGTGGCATGCAATATTTTCCAATTTTCCAACACATGGCTAGTACACACAATTGGAGACAGAATTGTGGAATTTGGAAAATACAAGACAGTGGCCTACAGTCTAAAAGATGGGAAAAAAGTAAAGAAGTGTGAATTGGTTAGTGATAAGATTCCAGTGTATCAATTTATGGGCATTTTCTGTGATCAGGTGGTCTATGACTATGCAAGGCATACACACAGAGCTCAATGGTTGGACTCGGTTCAATTTATGCAAGGACACGGTTCAACTTCATAGCATTGTTTAAGTTGTCAAATTTGTGGAGAACTACACACTACAACCATAGAATGAGGTGCAATCATAGTACTACAACTCCACGTAGGTTTCTATGTTTGTGCATATAGCATTCATTCATGCAAATGATAGTATAGAGGAAAATAGGAAAATATTGAGGGAGTATCACTTTTACATCAGTGATGATCACACACATTCTACAGAGTTTGTGCAAGGTTGCTTTCAGATGTTCTATGCTGATCTGGCTAGCAAGGGAATATCATTCAGTCAACATATCATATGGTCAGATAACTATACATTGCAGTTCAAGAATTCTAGAATGTTTTACTAGTTGAGCAGGATGCATAGGATCAGTGGTGTTCGACATATGTGAAACTTCTCAGAGGTCGGGCATGGAAAGGGGTAGCAGGATGGAGAAGGTGCATGTATCAAAATATCCCTAGCACGAGAAGAGTTAAACTACAAAGACAGTGTAAAGTTGACAAATGCAAGATCAATTGGCTAGTGGTACAATCAATGCAATGGGTCCAGGTAGTGAAGGTAATTCTTTATTTCATATATTTTTTCATTTAGTAGATGATACTAACATTGCAAAATATGAGGATTTTTGTACACTAAAAAGATTGAGCAAGCTACACTCTTTTAGAAGCTCCAATGTAGGTACATGGAATATCCATATGCGGAAGATGGTATGAATTTTTTTTGCATGTACACTTCAAGCATGGAATGATTACGAGTCAACAGAGTGGGTTGAAAAATGGTCTATAAGAAGTCTAACCCCACTTGACACTTATCAGCTCCCAACGGCTCTACAAATCATGAAGATGCAATCATTCGTTGACTTTGATCATGTATCAGACCTACTAGAACTAGGTAATATATCTTACTTACAGGTTTTATTTTGATGTTCATTAAATACATCTAACAAGATGAACATATCAATGCAGGGAACATTTATGTGGTGATTGTAGATGAAGACAATGAAAAGAGTACAAATTATTACCTGTGGCATTGTATCGAGGCCAAAAACAAATTGGAGGCCCCAATTATAGATGGAGAAAACATAAAATATCCTATAGGTTCGGTGGTTGTTACATGAACATGGATTATAAGGTACCCCATTAAGAATGTTGTAGTTTGGTTGTTTGAGGACTTCAACACGCATCAAAAGATTCTTCACTACTCAAACCTTGTCATCACCACCAACGTTCATTTGATCAAATATAAGGGAAGACCTATGAACAAGAACTTGTGGAAAGTGCATGAGTCTGACCACAAGGAAATACTTGACACAATAAAGAGTAGAGAAAACCAAGATGGTTCCTTCGATTGATTTGTGAGTATGCATATTGAATTTGTAAAGTCATGTTATTGATCACTTCTTTCTTTCAAGAGTTTAAGTTTGATTGTAGAAGGGTTTATAAAATTTCATTATTGTTAATTTACAAAATGATGATTATATGTTGCTCTCTATTGACCACCTTTAAGTTGGTATTCTCTACTAGTGTTTGATGTGATATGCATTTATGGCTGTCATTGATGCATTTGTGACTATAGGTAATACTTAATTTTGTCAACTTAAGAAAAGAACAACATTGGTTGTTGGTGCAATTGTTCAGTGGTATGAGAAACATCAGTTGCTGGTGCATTTTCTAGTTCTCAATCTTCTCTTTCTTTTCCATCTTGTAGATTTCTTGGATTCTTATATGCTACATCTTTTATGTTAATTATGTCAGTGATATATTTGAAATTTATATGTACAATCATTAAGAGATGAGAAAGTAGCGAAAGATGGGCCACATCACCATTGTAGGACCTTCAATCATTCTACTTATAGCATGCATGAAGGTGATAATAGATCTTATTAGAAGGTGTATGTCTAACATTATTCAGTTATTGGTCTTTTAATGATTTTTATGTGAGTCCATGTCTGAGATTGATAGGATTTTGTAGGTTTTTTATGGACCAAATTCCAGTGAGAATACACAACCATGGAAAGGCTACTACCCATGTGCTTCCAAGGGAGTAGGGGATGTACATGTTTTGAAGCATTTTGGAATGCAAATAACTAGGCCACCTGAGGTGGATTGGAGAAAAGAAACCAGGTAGTAGCTCCTTTTGTTTCTTCTTGTACAATATATTTCATGATTTGGGCTACAAATGGGAGGATTATTTCCCTACATGTATCACTACAAGTATTGAGAAATGGGAATATTTTCAAGATTTTCTTCCATCACTATTGTAATATTTGTTATTGACTTAGTGTATTTTTTTATATACAAAAATTATGAGAAATTAATACATGCAAATGTGTATATTCCTTAATGTATTCCTCAATTAAATATATATATATATATATTACATTTAAAGTTAGTTGTAATGCTTCATGGTTTACATTTAAAGTTGTATTCAAGGAAAAGCATGTGAAAATTTATGACAAAATATGAAACAATGTCTTCTATTGTACAAATGCATATATTCTTGTTCTTCTATAAACCCTAGAACTCCTTCCAGCATTATTATTTGCATCAGAAGGCTGTGAACTCACCTCTCCAATTAATATTTCTCCACTATATCATGATGATTCTCAACCCTTTTTAATTTGTATTGGGTTATTACATCACCATGAGACCCCTTTCTATGAGGCATATGCTACCCCTACCTTGTCAATCTTACCGAATTGGAAAACTAGTGAGCTCACTGGCTTACCAATTCGGTAGGGTTCACAAGGTAGGGGCAGTGTATGCCTCATAGAAATAGGGTCTCATAGTGATGTAAATGTCAACGTGACATTTACATCACTATGAGACCCTATTTCTATGAGGCATACACTGCCCCTACCTTGTCAACCCTACCAAATTGGCAAGCTATTGAGCGCCCCTACCTTGTCAATCCTAGCGAATTGGAAAGCTAGTGATCTCACTAGCTTGCCAATTCGGTAGGGTTGACAAGGTAGGGGCAGCATATGCCTCATAGAAATGGGGTGTCACAATCATTTGTTGATATGGATTTAATAGATGATTAGACAGATATGTGACAGTGTCTTAATTCATTGCAATATTTTGTGATGCTCTTCTCATTTTTTTCATGTGGATGGTTGTAGTTATATTAGGATTATTAAAGAATGTTTGTTGTGAGAGATGAGACAAATACATCATGATGCAAATGATCATTCGAGTCCTTTATGTATTCATTCCCTACATTTCTTTCTCTCTTATAAATTAGTGAATCTATTGCCCAATGGAGAAGGCACTAGTCTTATTGGTAAATGCTAACACACATTTAATATATTGAAAACCATTCTTCTTGTCATCTCCATGATCATGCATGTAACACCTTCCCTCTTACCCCTATCTATGCCAAGTTAAGTGGATTCATTTGTTGGGGGATATATTGTTATCATTTGTACGTGTGGGGTAAGAGTAGGATAAAATTAGCTCTATTAGAGGTCATTTTGTGGCTAATTCCTCTTCACTTAGTAACAAGATTTGGAGTCAAGGGAATGAGTTGGGTCTGGACACCATTTTTAGTTGTTCATCTAGTTTAAATACCTCTAGGATACCCCTCCTAAGTTTAGTTGAGCTCAAAGTGTAGGAGATAAGACACACTTTCATTTAGTTGGCCTTAATCCATTCATTACTTGATGAAAAATCACTTCTCAACCTCCTTGTTGACACCCCTGGGCTAGGTTGATTATGTAATGTTTCAGAGTAGTGGATTGCAGTGAGTTTGTGCACCAACAAAGCTGGCACCATTGCTAGGGATAGATTGTTGATGGGTTAAAATTTTGTTAAATAATCTTAATGCAGAGTAGGGGGACCTCACTCACAACAAAATTAACACAACTCAACTATGGTTTCAATAAAAATGGTGAAAATGGGCATTCTTGTTTGTTCTTGACAACTTGTTTTAAAAACCTAAAACATGGGGGCAACAATTTGAGTTTTTTGGTCATAACTTTCATTTTAGACCTACTATTAAAAATGTAAGACCTGTTTGGAATACCCTTTTGGACTTTCTTCAACAATCCTAAAACTAGGTGGGGTTACTTTGAAATGATAGGATAAAAAATGGATTGTCCCATTTGCAACCATGCCTAAAACATGAAAAGATCAAACCTAGGGCATCACCAAAACACGTGCCAACCAAAACCCTAGAACTTGAAATTTTTAGCAATGAAAATATATACAATGATAAGCCATTCCACCAATTTTTATGAATTTATATCATGGGAATGGCAAGAAATGCAATTTACAAGTCCACTAGGAACCCTAGGTAGGGTTTCTAACCAATTTCACTAAAATGCTAATATCTTTTCACAAACTCCATAAAAATTGATCACACAAAAACAAAAATTAATTTAAGAGTTCCCTTTACATGATTCAAAAAAATTTCAGACCATATAGTGCACTAGAAATCTATATAATTCCCTATAGCAGTAAAGAACGTTCAAAAAATTGTAGAAAACATGGTTTTCATTGCTGAAAACTTCAAATCTCAACAACCCAACCTTATGGTTGATGATACAAGGAATTTTAAGGAATTTACAGCCATTCCAAAATGGTTACAAATTAATCTTTCATCTTCAAATGTTTCAACTTCCACTTGACAACAAAAATGCAAAGTTGCTTTGTGCAACTTGACAACATTGATACTTTTTTGCATTTACAATCTAATTCACCCCCTAATGACTCAAACCAACCCAAACACCTATGACATGGTCTTATAAGACCTTATTACATGAAATTGATTAAAGCACAACAAAATTTCACTTTTTGACCCCTCTCGAGTCATGAAAACCTGGGTGCCCCTGCACTAACTTTTCTAGTTGGTGAACCCAAAATTGATTTGCAACCTTGAAGAATATTTGATTCTAGGTTTTCCTCATCATTGAGGTGGTGAATCTGCTGATAGAACAAAATGATGTGCTATTGCATTTGTGTCATGGTACTATTGTTGTTTTCAATGCATCATCTTTTATGTGCAATAGATGGGCTTTAAAGCTACATTGTTTTCTTTCCATCCTTACGAGTGTTGATCACTGTCACATTGAAGACACAAAATCTATTTGTTTATATTTTTTCCTTGCATGTTTACACCTTATCAGTCATGGCTTCTTGGCAATATGGCAGCCCTAGGGAAGAGTCTATATATGAGTCATCTTGTAATTGAAGCCTTAGGTACCATGCTGATCCACATCATCTTCCATGTCACCTTACACCTCACATGATACTTCACATGACACCTCACCATGTTGCACCAATAATTAAATATTTTAATATTTAATTGAATATTTATCTCTCAAAACATTCCCTATTTCTTCTCCACCATCCCTATTTTTTAGAACTTGGTCTCTCCATGTCATCATAGTCAAAGGACACTATGAGGAACTCTTCTCATAACTCCTATATTCCCTCCAACATCATAATAAGGAAATACTCCTTCTAAGATATTTGTCCTTATGGTCTTTGTGAGAATTGTGAGAAGTGGCTTCTTCTCCCACCTTTCACTCCACCTTTCCAATGTAGGAGGAACATATTCCTAGTTTATCTCCCTCATCCCAACAATCCAATCCTCACCGTACATGTCACAAGACAAATTCTCCAACCATTGATCTTGTGCCACATGCATGTATAGTTCCTTAGCCTATAAAATGAAGCTCGTCACCTCCATTTTTATCACACACAAGAGCTATCATACTTGCATGCTGCTTAAATATCATATCAATTATCCAAAAGCATGCCTTTGTCTTTGCATCATCATTATCATAGAATTAGCATTATCATTATCATTGCATTCTCATTAGCATAGCATAGCAATATCCATAGCATTGTAGTTGCAACTACTTCATTATAGAATCATATCTTCATCCCCATCTTAGCATCATCAATAGCTTCATTAATCTCATATCCATAGAGTGCATTATAGAAACAATTCACACTGCATATCAAAATCTACCACAAAATCCATTCTACTTATAGCAATCTTTGAAAACAAGAAAGTGTGATTTTGAGAGAATCATTATCATCAAGAAAAATATCACAAGTGATAGGAGACCCCATTTGTATGAGGCATACATTTCCCCTACCTTTTCAAGCCTACCAAATTGGCATGCTAGTGAGCTCACTAGCTTGCCAGTTTGGTAGGCTTGACAAGGTAGGGGTAGTGTATGCCTCGTAGAAATGGGGACTCATGGTGATGTACAAGGTAGGGGCATCATATGCCTCATATAAATGGGGAATCATGGTGATGTACATCACCATGAGACCCCATTTCAATGAGGCATATGCTTCCCCTACCTTGTCAAGCCTACCGAATTGGCAAGCTAGTGAGCTCACTTGCTTGCCAATTTGGTAGGCTTGACAAGGTAGGGGTAGTGTATGCCTCATAGAAATGGGGTCTCATGGTGATGTACATCACCATGACACCCCATTTCTATGAGGCATACACTACCCCTACCTTGTCATCTACTCCAACAAGGCAAATTTTAGTGGGCTAACACCTTTTTCCCATCTCAAATAAATCTATAAATCTATCCTTCCAATTGATTGAGATAACAAATATATATTTAGGACAAGACATAGTTTTGAAAGGAGGGATGATGTTAGTGGGGAAAAGAGTAGAGTACAAAGATAGAGTACGAAAACCTATAGTAAACCACCACATATAGGTTATGGAGCTCTTGGTCGACAATTCATCCCTAGGAATAGAAGATTTGTAATGCATAAGACATCTAATAGAATGATGTGAATGTAATATCAACTTTACCAATTGACTAACTTATTATAAAAAAAATTATTTATTAAAATGAATCAACCTAATGATTATATTTCAATATCAATATAGCATACAGTCTATTCAAATAAACACTTGTAATGAGGTTTACTCAAATTTTGAAATTTATTGCTGCCCTCAAACATTTATAATTTATGCAACATAATCACTTAATAGTCCTAATTGCAAAAGGGAAAAAATATTTGACGGCCTATTACCTGAATACTATGTTAGTTATAGGAATTCCATCTAAAGAATTGGGATCATGTAGGGCACCTCTACAATAACCTCTCACAGTTTTTGTTATCTCAGAGTTGTTTTTTCGTGGTGTCCAACAATTTTGACTTGATGGAAAAAGTGTCAATTGCAAGCAATGTAAAGTTGCAAAGTGGTGCAACTTTCATTCAGAAACTCATATGACCAAAAAACTATTCCAATGCATCCAGATGGATACGTTTACACTAGGAATGGTCTTCTTTCATACCCAAACACACCGAATCTCTCCAAGCTACATTCAACTGACTAGATCCCTTAAGGGTCCAAAGTGCAAAAGGGAAACAATCTTTGACAGGCTATTACTCAAAAACCATGATGCTTAAAAACTCTCTGCCTAATCCTATGGGATCATGTTGGGCCTCTCTACAATAACCTTTCTCATTTTTTGTTATCTTGGAGTCATTTTTTCATGGTGTCTAATTTTCGCTTCATGGAAAAAGTGTCAAATGTAAGTAGTGTAAAGTTGCAAAGTGGTGCAACTTTCATTTTGCAACTCATGTGATCAATCAGACTATCCAAACACCTTCATATGGGTACATTTACAGTATGCATGGTCCTCTTTCGTACCCAAACACACCAAATTTCTTTGAGCTACATTCAACTAGTTGAATCCCTTAAGAGTCCAAAGTGCAAAATGGCTACAAACTTCAACATGTTGTTACTCAGACACCATGATGCTTAGAAACTTCTTGTCTGAGCCTATGGAATCATGTTGGGCCCCTCTATAATAACCTCTCTCTATTTTTTCTATATCAGAGGCCTTTTCCCATGGTGGTGAATTTTCACTTAGGGAAAAAGTTGTCAAATGCAAGTAGTTGAAAGTTGCAAAATGGTGCAACTTTCATTCTGCAACTCGTGTGACCAAACAAACTATTTCAATGCATCTAAGTGGGTATGTTTATGGTAGGAATGGTCCTCTTTCACACCCAAACATGTTGAATCACTCTACGCTACATTCAATTGCCAAAATCCCTGAAGAGTCCAAAGTGCAAAATGGATGCAAACCTCAACATACTATTACTCAGACACCATGATGCTTAGAAACTTCTCGTCTGATTCTATGGGTTTTTTTTTGGGCCCCTCTACAATAACCTCTCTCGGTTTTTGCTATCTCAGAATTTTTTTCTCATGGTGATGAATTTTTGCTTGGGAAAAATTTTGTCAAATGTAAGTAGTTGAAAGTTGTAAAGTGGTGCAACTTTCATTCTACAACTTGTGTGAACAACTAGACTATTCCAATGCCTCCAAATGGGAACATTCATGCTAGGAATGGTCATCTTTCACACCAAACATGTTGAATCACTCTAAGCTACATTCAATCAATTGAATCCCTTAAGAGTCCAAAGTGCAAAATGGCTGCAAACTTCAGCATGTTGTTATTCGAACACCGTGATGCTAAGAAACTTCTCATCTGAGCCTATGGGATTGTGTTGGGCCCCTCTACAATAACCTCTCTCAATATTCACTATCTTAGAGGCCTTTTTCCCATGGTGGTGAATTTTCACTTGGGGAAAAAGTTATCAAATGCAAGTAGTTGAAAGTTGCAAAGTGGTGCAACTTTCATTTTGCAACTTGTGTGACCAAATAAAATATTCTTACACATCCAGGTGGATATTTTTACACTAGACATGGTCCTCTTTTGCACACAAACACGCATAATCACTCTGAGCTACATTCAACTGGTTGAATCCCTTAAGAGTCTAAAGTGAAAAATAGTTGCAAACTTCAACATGTTATTACTCAAACACCATAATGCTTACAAACTTCTCATCTAATCCTATGGGTTTGCATTGGGCCCCTCTACAGTAACCTCTCTTGGGTTTTGCTATCTTAGAGGTCGTTTCTTGTGGTGGCGAATTTTCACTTGGGGAAAAAGTTGTCAAATGAAAGTAGTTGAAAGTTGCAAAGTGGTGCAACTTTCGTTCTAAAACTCATGTGACCAAACAAATTATTCTGACGTGTCTAGGTGGGTACATTCACACTAGGAATGGTCCTCTTTATACCCAAAAATGTGGAATTTCTTTGAGCTACATTCAATCGACAAAATCCCTTAAGAGTTCAAAGTGCAAAATGGCTGCAAACTTTAGCATGCTATTACTTGGACACCATGATGCTTAGAACCTTCTCATCTAAGCCTATGGGTTCATGTTGGGCCCCTATAAATTAACCTCTCTTGGTTTTCACTATCTCAAAGGCCTTTTCCCGTGGTGGAAATTTTTTGGTTGGGAAAAAAGTTGTCAAATGCAAGTAGTTAAAACTTGCAAAGTGGTGCAACTTTCATTCTGCAACTCGTGTGACCAAATGGACTATTCCAACACCAGATGGGTATGTTTATATGAGGCATAGTCCTCTTTTGCATAAAAACATGTCAAATCTCTTTGAGCTACATTCAACCGGCTGAATCCCTTAAGAGTCCAAAGTGCAAAATGGCTGCAAACTTTAGCATGTTGTTACTCAGACACTGTGATGCTTAGAAACTTCTTGTCTAAGCCTATGGGTTCAAATTGGGCCCCTCTATAACAACCTCTCTCATTTTTCACTATCTCAAAGGCCTTTTCCCGTGGTGGTAAATTTTCACTTGGGGAAAAGTTATCAAATGCAAGTAGTTGAAAGTAGCAAAGTGGTGCAACTTTCGTTCTGCAACTCATGTAACCAAATGGACTATTTTGACATGTCCATATGGGTATATTTGTGCTAGGAATAGTCTTGTTTCACACCCAAACACACTGAATTGCTCTGAGCTACATTTAACCGGTTGAATCCCTTAAGAGTCCAAAGTGTAAAATGGCTGCAAATTTCAGCATGTTGTTACTCGGACACTGTTATGCTTAGAAACTTCTCATATAAGCATATTGGATCGCATTGGGCCCCTCTACAATAACCTATCTTTATTTTTGCTATCTCAGAGGCCTTTTCCCGTGGTGGCAAATTCTCGCTTGGGGAAAAAATTGTCAAATGCAAGAATTTGAAAGTTGCAAAGTGGTGCAACTTTCGTTATGCAACTCATGTGACCAAACGGAATTTTCTTATGCATCCGGGTGGGTATGTTTATGCTAGGCATGGTCTTCTTTTGCACCGAAACACACTAAATTGTTTTGAGCTACATTCAACTGACCAAATCCCTTAAGAGTCTGAACTGCATTTGTTGTCATGGAATAGTGCACCCTTGCTAAGATGCAAAACTCAACCTACTAGGGAAACATTGGATCCAGATATTCAATATCCATGACATATGGTTTGATGTCATATGCTGATTTTCACGTGAAGAAAAACCATGAGACCATAGCTTGTTGCTTACTATTATGTTGATTTTTCGTGTGAAGAAAAACCATGAGACCATAGACAAGGCAGTGAACTATTTGAAAAAATGCCTCAAAGAAATGTGGTCTCATGGTGATAGAATGTCATGATGAATGCCAAGACAAGAAAATTTCTATTAATTTTCATGGCATTCCATCACCATGAGACCGTATTTCTTTGAGGTAATTTTTCAACTAGCTCACTTCCTTGCCTATGCTATTGCTTACTATTATGCTTTGATAGATTTTTTCCAAGCATCCATAGCTTGTTCGAAATCACCTATTTTAGGCTTTTAGCCATATCAGCAAGGCAATGAACTATTTGGTAAAATGATTTGGTAGACATGTATGAAAAATGTGGTAGCATAGACAAGGTAGTGAAATTTTGAAAACAAAACTCAAATAAATGCCACAACAAGTGAATTTCTATGGATTTTCATGGAATTCCATCACCATGAGACCACATTTCTTTGAGGCATATTTTCAACTAGTTCAATACCTTGTCTATGCTACTGCTTACTATTATGCTTCGATAGATTTTTTCCAAGCATCCATCATTTTTCTGAAAGCACTTGTTGTAGACTCTTAGCCATAGTAGCAAGATAGTGAACTATTCGATAAAATGCTTTGGTAGACATGTATGAAAAATGTGGTAGCATAGACAAGGTAGTAAACTGTTTGAAGAAATACCTCAAAGAAATGTGGTCTCATGGTGATAGAATGCCATGACAATCTAGGGAATTTTCTTGTCATAGCATTCCATTGCCATGAGACCACATTTCATTGAGGCATTTTTTCAAATAGTTCACTGCCTTGTCTATGCTAATGCTTACTATTACACTTTGATATATTTTTTCCAAGCATCCATAGCTTGTTCAAAAGCACCTATTTTAGAATTTTAGCCATACCAGCAAGGAAATGAATTGATTGATAAAATGTTTTGGTACACATGTATGAAAAATGTGGTAGCATAGACAAGGCAGTGAAGTGTTTGAAAAAATTCCTCAAAGAAATGTGGTCCCATGGTGATGGAATGCCATGACAAGCACATTGAGACCACATTTCTTTGAGGCATTTTTTGAATAGTTCACTACCTTATGCTATTGCTTATTATTATGCTTTGATATATTTTTTCCAAGCATCCATAGCTTGTTTGTAAGCACCTGTTTAGGGATTTTAGCCATAGCAGCAAGGCAGTAAACTGTTTGATAAAATGCTTTGGTAAACATGTGCGAAAAATGTGGTAGCATAGACAAGGCAATGAATTGTTTGAAAAAATGCCTCAAATAAATGTGGTCTCATGGTGATGGAATTCCATAACCATGAGACCACATTTCTTTGAAGCATTTTTTTCAAGCAGTTCATTTCCTTGTCTATGTTATTGCTTGTTATTATCCTATGCTAGATTTTTTCCAAGCATCCATAGCTTGTTTGAAAGCACATGTTTTAGGGTTTCAGCCATAGCAGCAAGGCAATGAACTATTTGATATAATGCTTTGATAGACATGTCTGAAAATGTGGTAGCATAGAAAAGGTAGTGAACTCTTTGAAAAAATGCCTCAAAAAAATGAGGTCTCATGGTGATGGAATTCCATGACAATAAAAAGAAATTTGATTGTCATGGCATTCCATCACCATGAGACCACATTTCTTTGAGGCATCTTTTCAAATAGTTCACTACCTTGTCTATGGCTTGTCATGGCATTCCATCACCACATTTATTTGATGCATTTTTTCAAACAATTCACCGCCTTGTCTATGCTATTGCTTACTATTATGCTTTTGATAGATTTTTTCCAAGCATCCATAGCTTGTTCGAAAGAACTTGTTTTATGTTTTTAGCCATAGCAACAAGGCAGTGAACTATTTGAAAAAATGCTTTGGTAGACATTTATGAAAAATGTGGTAACATAGACAAGGCAGTGAACTATTTGAAAAAATACCTCAAATAAATCTGGTCTCATAGAATGCCATGATAAAAAAATGTAATTGGTAGCCGCTCCTAGTTATTAGTTATGCAATGTGAAGTAATGCTTTGAGTTTGAAAGATGTGCAATGTAATGTAATCAACGATATGAATATAAAAAAAAAAATTAAAAAAATTACAATTCATTAGTTTAAATCTTTATTTTATTTGCTCTCTATATCTTTATGCTATGGAAATACCTTTCAATTTTTAAAAAATTGTTTTTATCTCTTGTTCTACAATTTTTACATTTTTTTAAATATGATTTTTTCTCGATTTTTTCTAGATTTTTTCTTATTTTTTCAAAAACTCTTATACTTTTCATTTGCCAATTTTTTCCCCAAAATATTTTTGCTGCTATGCATTGGAAGCATGAAGCATACACATGAATACATGCAATATAAATGAATTATACACTTGAATAAGTGAAGCATACATGTGAATAAGCAAGGCACAAGTAATTGAAGCATTGCAAAGGATACAAACCACCAGGAATGGAGCTTATTTATACAATACGCATTAGATGGGGCTTACTAAGCAATCAACAATAATTATTTAAGCATTATATGTAAACAAAATCCATGCCTATAGCATTCAAGTATATAATTTACATAATATGCATGATAACATCATTCAAGAATGGCAGTAGTAAAATAAGATTTTCTTTAATCAAAAAGTTGTACGGCTATAGAATGATATATATTGATAAAAGTATATACAATATATCCAAAAAAGCAATATAGGCTTAGTAAAAAAGAGCCATATGGACATAAAATGTCACGTATATATCAATAGTACAAAACTTATGTTCCAAAATTCCACATAGGCATTCAACAAACGACCCTAATACATAGTCATTTCTCTCTAGGGGAAGGAAAAATATCTTGTGCTTCCTTCAAAATTTGGTTGGATGGAGTGCCTATTGGGTCTCTTGTCTTTCAAACATGCTCACTAGTCCTCCTCTCTTCACTCTGGACCTTCAACTGATACAATAAAAATTAAAGATGTTAATACATAGAAATTGAATTGTGGAATGGCATATAAAAAATATAATCACTTACCACATACATATAGTCATAATGCACATTTACAACATTACCACGTCCACAATCTGGAGTGACAACCACCTATAGTAACCATCAAAATAGAAATAAAACTACATAAAAGTATCTTGAAAATTTCTATTATAGACCATAAAAGAGAAAATATAATGTCAAATTGACTAATTTGTTGCATACCTCTCTCAATGGATTAGAACTAGCTATTGTTGTAGCAACTCCATGGTCCATCATGACACCAACATCACCAGGGTTGTTTGATGTCAACAACTGTAAATGAAAAAAATATATAACAATAATATAAAGAAGTTCAGGTAGTCCCTTTATAACTGTCATAAATAAAAGATTAAATGGTTGGCCTCAGTTAAGACAACAATTTAGTGCTTATAGATCACAAAATGGTGAAAGTACTAAGTCCACCAGGATAGTCCAAATCCTTGCAAATTCCAAAGTTTAGTGCTCATTGAGATTCATATTTCATATGTTGATGAACTAATGTTAATGAGGGCATGTTGTCAACATAGTGATAATGCCACAATGAAGTTCACATGAATGAAGTAAGGATTACTATGTTACTAGCAACTTTCAAAGGGATAATGGAACATACGATGAATTAGGACGTGTCTAGGGATTTACTATAGCACATGAAGTTGGTTGTTGAGGTGTGCAACAGTAATGGAGAAGACAACTTTGGTCAATACTGAGTGGAAGGAAATATTTATTCTAACAATGTATAGGATAAAATTTGGATGGAGGTGTTATAACATAGACAACATAAAGAGACAAGGCCAACAAGGGATAATGGAACATATGGTGAAATAATAGAGGGTACAATGGGATGGGAGTTGAATGCGATAATGGAATATAGGATGGGCTAGGATGGGATAACAAAATATAGTGTGAACTATTAGAGGTTAATGGGATGGGATTAGGAGGGAATAAATGAACATAGGGTGAATTAGGGAAAGATAGTGGGACAAGACCAAGAGGGGATAATGTAACATAAGGTGAAACAAGAGAGGGTAATGGGATGGGAATAGAAGGGGTTAATGGAACATAGGATGGACTAGTATAGATTGATGGGATGGGATAGGATGGGATAAAAAAATATAGGGTGGACAATTAGAGGTTAATGGGATGTGATTAGTAGGGAATAATGCAACATAGGGTAAATTAGGAGGTGTCTAGGGTTTGACTATAGTACATCAAGTGCGAACTTGAATCGTGTGTAGTAATAATAGAGAAGAGTTATCTAGGATGAAATGTGGATAAAGATGGTATAACATAGAATGGATAAAGGAACATAGGGTGGAACATAGGGGATCATGGAACATCTAGGGTGAAATAATAATGGGTACATTAAGATGGGAGTAGAAGGGCATAATGACACATAGAATGGACTAGAATATATTAGTGGGATGGGCTAGGAGGGGATCATGGAAAATAAGGTGAACTATTAAATGTTAATGGGATGGGATTAGGAAGGAATAAAGGAAAAAAAGTTGAATTAGGAGAAGATAATGTGACATGATCAGGGAATACACATGCAATGTTTTTGTTTCTCATCAATTTTTTAGATTTGTATATGAAAAATTATGAAAACTAGCTAACATTGTTTTACAACACCATTAATGAATAAAGGCTACCTGAGTGTAAGTTGTTTGAGGAAATGAATTGCAAGGTGTGGAGGTCGAAGGTCCACTAGGAAACTGTTTGAAATCCAAAGCATGTTATGAGACAAACATTCAAATATAACATTCAACTATTCAAATGAAATAATAATATCTTTAATACTAGTTGTGTACATGTGGACTCAACGTCGAGAATGAATAAGGGTCTCTAGGAATGGAGCATGTCTCATGAACACTCTGGCCCTGAAATTTCATCATATCAAATTTCTACTAATTTAGTTATTCTTAAATTTCAAAATATAATTTAATAAACAACATTAAATGAACTTGTTGAATTTTACCTCAGTGTCAATGTCGAATGTATCATTCAACAAATCATCTATGAAAGCCATCACCTCAAGAACTAGTGTAGGCTATGTAGTCAGATCCCAAAGCACTCTAATAACACTGCAAAGCCACAAGCACCACAATGGTGGGGTGGAGCTCAGGGCCTACATGTCTCCTCCACATCAAGCTCTACTAGAGGCCTCACACACTATAAAATGGTTTGGGTGAGTGAGCCAATCAACTCCAACATGTCCACCTCTACATTATCCTTAACAATGGAAGGAACAGTGGCATGCTCCACCATGGGTTTGGCCAAGGGTCTCGGTACAACTATGGATTACGTTGTGCAACATATCTATCATGTGTGGAGCCCCCACCTCTACCCTACAAGTCTAAGATGTTAAAATAATTTAGCATCTTATTGAGGAAAAATTCACAATAGAGTTCCTCCTATAGATCATCTTTAAATTTGAGGCTCCTCCTAAAGTAAATCGAAAGGAATTGGTGATGCCCTAAGCATGAAACCCTAAAATTCCACCATGAATGCACATGACAAGTTTGGGCTCAGCTTATTCATTTGCTAGGCTTATAGATAGTTGCTTATGTCATACACAAGTGGGCTACCTCATTTTGAAATCAAAAAAACAAGCTCACAATCTCACTTGAAATCATTAATCTAACAGAACCAAGCAACACTAGCTTCAAATGCTCAATGCCCAAACATGTAGAAATGCAGACTCTAAGCACACTCAGGACACCAAAGAATCACTCACATTCAAAAATTCAAAGAAAATCAATGAAGACATACCATTGATGAAGTGAGACTCGATTAAAGCAATGAAAGATCACTCTTTAGTGCCCCAGCAAACAACAATAGTTATGATGACGCCCAGGAAAATCACCACCAAATCCAACAATCCACGAATTCAATCACCAAATCAAACCCAACACTCAAGATAAAGCACTTTGGATCAATAGAGAGAAAATGAGAAAGACATAATGGCTTAAAACTCCCAAAATCAATTAAATACCTACCACATAAGTTGTACCACCGAGCATTAATGCATTTGACAAGACAGGAAAAACAAAAACCAAGAAACCCGACAGGACGACGAAATTTCGAAGAAATTTGATCCATGCAAAATTTTGTGAAGGAAAAAAATCTATGGATCATAGTGTAAAGTATCTGCCACCAAGTTTTAAAGGAAACCGAGGAATTCCTCCCTGTGGGAATTTTCCCAAAAAGAGCCAAAAACCTGAAAAATGTCTCAGAACATTAGATTTTCAATGTGCTTCCTAGAAGGGGGGGCATTTGCACGAATAAGATAGTCATTCAAGCACATGTTAAGGAAAAAATACCTCAAAGAACCAAGGACCAAAACACCAAAAATGAAAGAAAAAGAGGTCCCCTGCTTTCAGCGGGGCGTGTGTGTGAAAAACTGCACAACAACTCTATGCCCAATGAAAAGGACTGGTCACATCTTTTGGGTTTCTCCTCGTCCTTTGTAGTACTAGTCCCTAGTTAGATCCACTGTTACCCCTAATTTTAAGTCCACCCTTCCAACACCACCTTGTTTTTCCTTGAATCAGTTAATTATGCATAAGTTTCAAAGTCAGGCAGTGTTTTACTATATGTTGTGAACCAAGGCAAGGCTTTCATTAGTTTTGCTAAATTCCCAATGTATTGCTTCCTTGTTATTCTTTAAGTATAGGTAGTGTTTTATGACTCCATTGTAACCTACCACTCTTTTAAACTTTATATATATCGTAGGTGGTATATTTGTTAAGTTTTCAGCTCGTTAGAGGTCACCCAACAACCTATTTTACAAGTTATGCCTTTGGGTGGTACTACTTAAGATGTTTGAAATGTAAGCGATGTTTTCCTAAGTTATACGAACTACCCACCCTACCACCTGGAAGCATTTTTTAAGAAAATTAATGGAATAACAACAACCATATATTTGCAAAACCAGTGCAATTATATAGGAAGATAAAATAATGTCATTGGATTTGATATGAACAAGGATAAATAAATCCATGCATACAAAAGCACAGAGATATCAAAATAGTATTTTTATTCATATATATGTATGTATATACACTGCATTGGCATTACAAAATTGGTTGATTTGAATATGAAAGTTGATATTGATAACAATAAAACAAAAAGTGGTATTCTTGTTCAAATATAGAAGGAAAACATTAGCACTCGAATTCCTTCTATCACAATCTGAAGGTGCTCGATTTGAGTAGGAGACGACAGGTTGTCGTGTGACTACAAAAATTGGGCGAAAAGCCCTATGTCATTCCTTACAATTCATGCATGAAGAAGAGTCACCGCCTCTTCCACAGTGACATTCTGAAGAGCTGATGTGATGCAAATGGCATCGCCCACCAACCTGCTTTGAGGATAGTGACTAAGCCTAGTGATAGCTACATTAACACGGTGATGGAATTCAGGCCTCACCAAATGCTCAGATACTCTCATGCCCTAGTCACGAAAAACAAAGGTCATAATGATTGTACACACAAAATTCTCTAGCATGGTAGCATTATGCACATGCGTTTGGCTCATAAATGCTTCACCCAGGATGCTACGAAGCATTTCTTCTTCCACCTCGCTTTGTATCACAAAGACTTCCTTCAGTTTATTAGACAACTTCCTGAACAAATGACTACATTCGATCTCCTCCAAAACAATGAAATCATTTGCAGATACACCATCACTCTAAGCACTTACCATATTGGATGCTTCTGGATGGTGAAGTGTGGTGACACTAGTTGAATTTATAGATGGTTGGTTAGAAATTTGGGCTATCTCTCTTAGATTCAATGAGATGGCAACTTGGTTGAATTAATGGCTGATTTGAACTAGTTTTAAATTGCATTCCCAGTTGGACAACATACATGTGTGATCATATTGTGTTTTCCTAAAGCTTCATTAATTGTATGGTTGTAGGATAGGTCATTCAATGACTATTGGTGAAAACAAGATCAATTTTCTTGCCCAATGTCTTTTCATTGGTTAGTCTAATTATTCTAGCCGATCATATTCTTCTAGCCATTTTTAAGAAGATGATTGAGAGATAAGAAGTATTGCTGGTTTTAGTAACGGTTTCGGTAACCATTTTGGAGGAATTGGCTGCTATATATAGGATGAAGGAGGAGGATATAGGGTCTTATCTCCACAGATACACTTTGTTGCATTTTGAGAAGGAACTTCATTTTTCATATTGATTTATGCTACAATGATTTGTAATCTTTGAGTTATGAATTTAATGTGATGTTTAGCATATCAATCTTTGTGTCAAGCGTGTAATAGAGTTATGTTTTCTATGTGAGATATACTTTATGGCATCCATTTATTGCAATATATTCTTTTCTTTCATGGTATAATAGTCATAAGTATTTTCAATCTATGTTTTGATATTTTATGGCTTTCTTCTCTCTTATCCATGTGAGTACCATATTTATGAACTAGCATTTGTCACCTTATCACTTTCTGGTTAAAAGCTACCTTATTATTAATTAGACCACACAAGGGAGTTGTACCTCTTCAATTTAGATGAAAGTTGTAAATGCAATTGTGAAATTTCCAAAGTTGTTAGTGATTGGCTCCAATGCTTTAAGGGTGAATTAGATTCAAAGTTTTTAATCTATTTCAAGTGGGAAATTCATTCACTAACACCATTTTTTCCTTTTTCCTAGATTCTGAAATTCCATATTAAAACAAGATCACCTACAAAAAAAAATATTTATCTTTCTTGTCAAATTAATATTTGACCTATAATTGCTTCGAGTTGATATTGTGTGCTACTCTCCTTGATTCATCCAATTATGTCAATTGATTAATCATGCTAATCATAATGTCATCAATATCATCTCCATATTACTAAATGAACTTGTAAACAAGCAACAAATTTTTCAATGGTATTCTTCCATCCAATCCATATACAAGTTCATAAGGAGATTTTTTTATATCCTTCTTAAATCACGATTGCAACCATTTATATTCTCAATGATTTTTGATAGTACGGAATTAAACATAAAAGTAAAATGTAGGAAAATAAAAGGTTTTAGTTTTGATTATGAAATCAAATCCACCTTAGACTAAAGCTTTTGGGCATAAACTTGCCAGTTCCTTATATACACAAAGTCCAAAAATGAAGTAACACCCCTATAATAGACCAACCCCTGGCTTCTAATAAACTTACTACCTTGCAGCAAGAAACCAACAAAATATCAATACTATCAAACTTCTTAGCAATCCCTATTGCATCTTCAAAACATCAATATATGAATTGAAAGGAATTACTATATTCCTTGAATAGAAACTAACAACTTCATACATTCATGATCATTAAATGTGATATGAGAACCAAAAAAAAATCCTTGATTATTTTGATTTAAAAGAAATGAGAACAATAGTGGAGAGAATGGTAAAGTTGATGCATACCATTAGATACAATGCAATGGGAATTTAGGTCATCTATTGTTATTAGAGAGAAAACATTACAAAATCTATTTCCTAGGTAAAGAAGAAGACAAAATTATACCAGCTAAGGAAAAAGACTTACAAAGTTTTGAGAGAATGGGACCCAAAAAAAATAACAAAATTTTCCTTTATAGTGCAGGAATAACTCAAATTTGAATTCAAAATCCCTAACCCTAACCTAACTAGGGTTTCAAAAAGATGAACTTTGATTACATTTCAAACGTCTAAATTTTCCCCAAAACAAAGCAACAACTAGCCTTAAAGGCCCTTGACATCTCAAGCATACCCTAGAATGATGTTGTTCATGAATATAGACATGGGTGCCTAGCACCATCCATGAATCAATATAGCATTGTAATGGCGAGGAAAATTGATCTAGGACTAATCTGATTTAATCTAGTAGTTGGATATGCCGTTGAACAAATAACTTTTGCAATTTTCCTGTGAATTAGAGAAGTTAGCCATTATGCTTTGAATTTTGACCCTTATATTGAATATAAATTTCCAAGATCTGAGCTCAATGAAGTTTTAAAACATGATCATCAATCTCCATTAAATTTAAGATCAATGGCTATCACGTTATCACAATGAACCACACCCTTCTTCAGTCACCCAAAACACAAAATCATGATGCGCCAATGCATGCGATGCAATAGTATCTTGCCATGTATCCTGCTAATGTCACACCTCCTTCCATCACCTATCACACAAAGGTACCCACCACTTTGTAACATAACAGTGATGCACTAAAGGCTAGCGATGACCATTAAATCTTCATTCCTCAAAACCTGACCATCAAAGCTCTCATCACACAATACAATACCATCACAGTTACCACTAAGGTTACATCATTCACAAAAATGATGTGAATGATGCATGCAATGGTCGTCATACCACTCTCCATCAAATTTGAACCGTCAAACCACAACTAGCAATCTAGGTACCAAGCCCCATCGTGACACATGTCACCTCCCCGCTTTCCCACTGGGAATCTAAATCTTCATGTGGGCTCCCCATAGGATGGTGAGGAATGGTTAAGATTAAGGAAACATCCACCAAAACTATTGGACCAAAGGGCCCACCAAAATCATTAGACATGTGGCACACACCCACTGTCTCGTGCCCTTCTTGAAATGAATATTTCAACCTAGTGGGCTGGTAGGGACGAATGGAATTCGAACATCTCCAGAGCTTAAAATGATTAAAAAGGAATGTGTCTTTATGTAATGACTTAAAAGGGGTCATTCTTGGGTACATAAGACTTTGGGAAACACAATTTCCTCGATCCTAGACATAGGATATGTTGATGTGTTTTTTATGCACTTCTCAACACAGGCAGTGCGTAGGTGCACTACATCTCTTGAAAGACAATCTTCCACAATCAAATTGCAGAACACTATCCCAAGGTCTCTAATGTCAGGTCCTTATAGTGCTTGGAATATATCAATTGTTTGATGTGATTTGCTGGAATCACAAGGCGGACTTACGGATGAGTTACAAAGCATGGGAAGTTGGGTCTTGAAATGGAGTTCCTAAGATGGAGAAGTTGTGCATTTGTTGTAGGTTCAAACAATAGTCTTGAACTCCATTTTTTTCATTGGATTTAGCTTTACAATGTGCAATGAACCTTAGCATAGGTCACTCATTAAATAAAATGAAAAAGGGCAGGGAAGAGAGGAGGTTCTTGTATCTGCAACTAGTTGTGAACAGTGATAATGGAGTTCCTACAATGGACAGCTTCTTGGAAACAATATTCCACTTAACCAGAAATCTCACAGTCTCATGGAATTTGTGCTATCTTCTAAGGTCTGCAAATATTTCATTTTTCATTCACTAGGTGCATGCATGAACAAAGATGAAAGTTTGGAGCAGCCTTGAATTTAAGTCCAAACTAACTTTACACAGCTATCTACCATCAGCAAACAACAAAAAGTATGGATTAAGAAGGAATCTACACTATAGGGATTTCACAACCACAAAACAACATTCCTAAAATCTACCAAAGTAAGAAAATAGTTAACTAAAATAGTAGTGCAAATCTAAGTCAAGCATCTAACAATGGAGGTTGAATCAAGTAACATGTAAGAAACTCTGAAAATGCACCAAGTCAATGTATTTTCATTATAAATTTCCATAGCATGTCTTTACAACAACTCAACTCCCTTTTCAAATGAGAGGAGAGCCCTATTTATAGTGCCCCAAAAGTCAAATGAATGGCTAGGATTAATTCTCATTGTGTGGCCAAGATTCATTACAAAATAGGGTTTCACCAACCCTCAATATTTTACAATTTAAAATTAATTTTTGTCCCCTTTCCCTATTTTGTCCTCTAGTGACGGCACTGTAGCTTTTGTCCTTTAGATGATTGTTTTTTTACTGTAGCTACTCTTTAGGGAGCTCTTTATCATCAACCGGGTTGTCCTCCTGCTTCTTAGAGGTTGTGTATTTGATGAACTTTAGGATGACCGGCTGGAGTTTGTCTACCTCAACGATCTCATACCGCAGCACTTGGTAGCTCAACTCTTTCATATTATCTTCTAGCCTCTTCCAATCCTCATCGTGCTTTGCACCTTGATCCCTGAACAACTCTGATTGATCAAAGGCACAGGAAACAAAACTCATGAATTCCATCATCATTTCGCCAGACATCCCGTCCTCCATCTTCTTCTGGAAGTAAGGTTTTACCTTCTCTAGATCCATCTGTACTGTGGGCATGTCATACTCTGTCATTAGCTTGAGGTACTAGGCACATTCCACTCTGATTTATTTGATCCATTCGATATCCAGATCCACTTTGTTCATTATTTGTTCCAACCTTTCCTTCTGGTTGTCAAAGTCTCACCGCCACACATCCATCAACCAATGATCGTCCTTGTTGAATGCAAGCTCCTTTTCCCATGTGGCTTTTGGTAACTAGAGGATAGCCTCGATCTTTGGGAAGGTGGAGTCATATGCTATAGGGAAGTCAGTGCATAGCTTCTTTGTGCCCTCCAAAGATTGCTACAGGTCCAAGAACTTGTTGGCTATCCGAACAGCCCAGCTAATTCCCATGTTTCCGATGTATAAGACTTGTCGGAACCAGTCCTCCGTAGTCTTTTCCAAGTTCTTTCTCCTTTCCATCTTATCAATCTATTCCTTGGATAGCAGTTGGGGTGTGGTCGTGGATGTGGTAGGCAGGTCATCCACCGAAGACCATTGTTGGATGTAGTCTGTTAAAGCAGCCACCTGTGCTTTGAGCTCATCTTTTGAAATCTTGTCCTACTTTATCAAATGTACCACCGTGGCCACTGACTCCTCAAGATGCCCTACCTTCTATTCTCTGGTGGCGGTCCCCAAGTTGATGGTAGAGACGTTGTAACTCACCCTAGCCTGGCCCACCATAGGGGTTGCTATTTGCATAGCTCAAGACCCAGAAGCATCCATCGTTACCATAGATCGGATCTTAGCCTTCTTCTCCTTTTTTGTTGTGATTTGAGCTTGGTCTAAGATAGCCTCTAGTCTCGCCCTCGGGTCCTTTAGTACGAGAGTTTTCCTTTTGAGCTATTTTTCTAACCATTCAGGCACAATAAACTTTCCCTTAGGTGACTCACGATCATCCTCCCCCGTCTTGGTCAAGGCCTCCATTCTCTTATCTTCTGAAGCCCTCTCTTCCTCCCTGCCAGCATCTCCTTCTTCTTCGTCGAAGTCCTGGATGAACACAAGGCATTTAATAGGAGGTTTGGCCGATAATAGCTGCAAGGGACTTTCTTTCTCTTCCATTTCCCCTCCTTTCTCTATCTCAGATTATTCTTGTGCACATGTTCCTTGAGCTGCTTGATTTTGAGGCTCCTGTCTGCTTGAGCCTCACTCTCAAGTATATCTTCTTCTAGATTATCTTTTTGCTGCTGTCCTTTTCTAAGAGGTGACCTTTCTGCCTCCATCTCAGTGCCCTTCGGCCATTGGGCCAGCTCTTCCTCAAGATCATCGTTGAGGGCCTACACTATGACCTTACCACCGAAATCCTCCTCCTCATCCCTGCTCTCAAAGGAACCAGTTCCTTCTTCTTCATAGGCAACCCTGTCAATAATGTGATGTTCATACTCCGGGTGCTTGTGATATTCATCGGCTTCCTCTTCAAAGGGCTTTGAGGCCTCTTGTTCTCGCCTCTCCCACTCCTTAGAGATTAACATGGTGGCTTCCATAGCCGGTGGCCCCATCGGAGGTTGTGAAGGTTTGGTAGTAGCGAGGACCTGAGCTAAGGCTACTTGAAGAGTGGGATCCATGAGGATCTGGGAGAGCTCAGAAGGGATATTTTGCATATGCTTCAAGAAGGCCTTAGGCAAGGTGGGAGTGGGCATTGGTGCAACCACTATAGGTAATTGGAGTGACATGGTGGGTGACATGGCAGTGGAGGAAGGAGGAGTAGTTATGGTGGAGGAAGAGTCACTTACAATGACTGGCTCGGTCAGGGGCGAAGGGGCAAGATGGACAGAGATGTCCACTGTCGGCAGGGATGTAGCGATCATAGCCAGAGAAGCAGGTGGTGCGACAGTCGAGGCAGGGAGAGCCAAGAGGGGTTCTAATTGATCTATACCCTTTACTTATTCCTCTTGGATTAAGGGCCGCTCCATGGTGCCCTCTATTTGCTTAAGTCTTTTGGAGGGTGAGCCTCCTATTTCTTTTCTTGTATAGACCTTAGGGTCAGGAGATTGTTCTATTTATGTCTCCTTCCTCTTCTTAGACCTGGTGACTAGAGGAGACTTGGATGTCCCGCCAGTTGAAGTGGTGGCAACAACATCTTTCATGGTGCTAGGTTCACTCTTGAGTCCTTCGTAAGCCAAAATTATCCCCTATTGTCTTAATCAGACACTTGTCTATCAACCCATTCCTTGGTATGGACCAAGATTGGCTTGGTTATGATATTGAGGTCATCAACCTCCTGTTCATCCTAGTCAACTGTTGGTACTGGAAAATTGGTGACTGCGGGGTACCTGGGGTCCATTATGGTACTATCGTCTTCTTCAACTTGGTCCGGTATGGGAAATGGTTGCACCTTCCTTAAAAAATGTGCAGTCATCTTCATATAGTGCCTTGCACATACCTCTTTATCATCTTGACAATCCCCCCAAAAGTCTTCAATGTGGTGGAGATGAGCGAACCCCGGTCGCAGTGCCTTCCTTATGTGCCCATATGGATCCATTTGAGGGCGAGCAGTGTGTAGATGAAAATGGTAATCCTTCAGTTCTTTCTTGGAGTTACCAACACACTGGGAAGTTTGTATCTTATACATGCCTTGGCCAAGAGTCATGGGATAAGAGATCACTGCTATGTGTTTGCCACCGAAGATCGCCTGTATGTGTTGGAGCTGCCGAGAAAGCTCGAATAGGATGATTCGGTCATTGGGGTATCAAGGAAAATTGTTTGGCTTCTCGGTGAAGCCTTGGGCATAGATCTATGTGAACTTCAAGTATTGAATGAAGAGGAAGGCATATTGCTTCAAAAAATCTTGAGCACTGTGGGAAACCCTCCTTTTGAAATCCCCAGCAATCATTCTGACAATATGGCTGATGAAGGTGTCATTTACTCTACAGTACTCCCTCTTGAAGTTTCGGTACTGGAGCTGGGGGTATCTATCATAGGCTTTGAGTCTTCGATCCTACTCCTAATCGGGCACCACAAACAACCCATTGTACTATCTCTGGTCTGCCAAGAAGTATACGAGATATGAAGTCATATAAAACTTAGAACTCTTCTTTACATCGACAAACTGCTCATGGAAGCAGTTGCTTATTATACCTCCCCAATAAAATGTGGTCTTTGTGGTAACGTCTTCATTCCCATGAAGGATTTTCTCAACAAAGTACACCATCCACCCCTGAAAGAAGGCCACAGTAGGGAGGCCCATAACCCTGCTTAGCATTGTGACCAAATCATGGTAGTCTTCATAGAAATCGCTGCGGAAGAGTTCGTTAGGAACCTTCACAGTGCTACCCCTCTTTTCCTTGAGCCAATGCTGATTTATTAATTTATTGCAGCCTGTAGGGTTACCATCCCACACTGCCTGGCACTCCTCAATGGTAGGCATTTCCATTTCTTGAAACGTGGGAAGATGAAAGGTTTTCGTGATTCCTCCAGCTGACATGTCGGCAAGAATGTTACCGTCCCTGTCAACAATTGTCCTTGTGTCGGGCTGATACACTTGTCGACAAGCCATGACCAATTCAGGGGCCACGAGGGATGGGGGCAAGCCTGCAACTTTTGCGATTCCACTCTGTCTTATGAATCTTACACTTTTTGTTGTTGGATTGACCCTGACCCTTTGTGTAAACTCGTCAATATTGACGTGGCCTATGTTGGTGTCAGTGATTTCCTTCCAATCCATGGTAACCTTTGAGTGTAGAGGCTCACCCTAGAATTGGTATTTTATTTGGTCCTTGTCTTCTTTCCCTTGAGGAGTTTTTCCTGACTTCTTTCCTTTGTCCTTTTCGACAACTGCCCTCAAAGGTCCCACACCTGATTCTATATATTCTGCAAGCAAAGGCATAGTAAGTGCAATTGATCATGAAATCATTTATGTTAGTCAAAATCCCAAAGATGAAATCCATTTTAAATAATCTATCAAGCATAACATGATACTTTTACCTCCTGATGCCATTGGTCTTTTGATTGAGGGCTTTGGGATAGTCCGGGCCCAGAGGGCCGAACTTCCCTGGTAGGAATGTTGTTTGGGAAGGAAAATGGGGCAGAACGATCCAAGAGATTCTATTTGATCGAATTTTGATAATTTAAAAGGTTCACAATGGAGAGGACCAAGATTCAGCACGTGGGTCGAGATCAGATTTCAAACTTGGGCTCATTTGGATTGATTTAGGAGCATCCAGAGGTCCAAGGCCGGAAAGTCATCTAGAGATGGCTGTTTGGGACGATCGAGCAGAAATAGAGTTTCGGAGATGGAACTCCGGGGTCCGGGGCCTAGAAGGTTCAAGGGCAGCCAGAAATTTACCATTTCCAAGTTTTGAGCGCTCGGGCCTGAGGCACCGGGAAGCTGTCTAGCTTTCGTCGTTCAGAGTGGCTATTGTCGGGCGGAAGTCTAGAAGGGGTGGCCCGATGGACCGGACCCGGCATGATGGTCAGATGGAACTCTCCCGTAGATATCCGATCGGCGAGACGTCGATCATCGGGGTGAAGTCATGGCAAACGCTTCATGTCTCACCGACCGGCAATAGGGAGAAGGAAAATCGGCAGAGGGCTTCCTTCGGTGTGAGGTCTCGCCAACCCCGCAAGGTCTTGCCGACCTTTCCTTCGGCGTGAGGTTTCTGTAGTGGGGAGATGTCTTGGTGAGATCCAAGGGTCTCGCCGACCGACAGCAAAAGGGCACATCAGTGAAAATTCTTTCATCGGTGCAAAGTCCCAGCGAACCTGCGATGTCTCGCCGACCGACAAGAGGAAGACCGGACCCGGCATGAGCATCCATCATTGGATTTGATTTTGAGACTCATGGCGGTCGGGAAGGCAGAGCCCAGAGCTCCGAAGTGCAGGCAAGACTTGCCCCTTCAGAATGGCGGATGAGGGACAGAGTCCCAGACGGTGGAGCCCAGCATAGTCGAGGACGTTTATCATTCAAGTTGGATCCCAATGGTGAATGGGGGCCTGGGGCCCAGAGGGCGGAAGGATGTTAGGCATTCACCGTCCGCGATGGTGAAGATCACATGAAATTGCCAAGAGAAATTGATATCGCCGTGATGTTTTAGTGAAGGCATTATGCCCTACCGAAGATAAGGAGCCTCGGGGTAGTATTCCAAGTCGGAGAAAGGTCCCCCTAACTCGGTGATGTCTCTCTGACCTGCTTTGTGCTCGCCCAAGGATGAGGGGGTCGGCGTAAGGTCTTGGCGAATTTTTTTGGTCTCACCAACTAGCGATATAACATAAGAGACCTTCTGGTGTGAGAAAGACACTGTCACAGTGAACAAATGGACTTAGGAGGGCTTTTGGTGAAATGTTTTGAGCTCGGCTAGAGGTCCCAATGACTACGTAATGTTTCACTGATGTGAGGTTCTATCAGTATAACCTCTGGCCGATAATATGTGGTCTTCTCGAAAAGATCTGGGCTCGCTAAGAAAGGAAGTCCTCGCCAAGAAGTCCTAGAGACCATTAAGGGTCTCACCGAAAGCAAGGTTTCAGCAAGAGTAGTGAGCTTGGTGGAAGGTCTTGTCGAAAGGGGGGGTCTCAGTGACAAAAAAGAAAATCGGCAAGATGAAAGGAGCCCGCTATGAGTTTTTGCCGACTAGGACTTGTCTCACTGATGGAGTAGCTCGGGGAGAACAAGGTGTGTTCGCCAAGGGGTTTGTTGTAACATCTTGTTGAAAGTGACAAGTCTTGCTGATAAAGGGCAATAACCGAGGAATGGGGAGACAAGCCCCATTCGCCGTTAGAGAATGGTGAGATCTCAGAAATCCGGATGCGGAATCTCGGAGACCCAGGCCTGAGAGAGTTGAAGGATGTTTCAAAATTTTTGGTTTTTTGCTAAGTCTCAGCCGGCAAAGGGAGCGTCCGTGCCCGAGGGGTGTGAATGCCCCTGCGAAGAACGGTCACGCGGGGATAAATCTTTGAATTAATCATGAGGGTGCTATGTTGGTTTTCTCAATTTTCGAGGACATGGGTTTTGTTCGTTGTGCCATATTTCATCATTCACATGTCCTTTTGATCATTCTTGTTCATTTTAAGCTTTAGAAATCATGAAAATAATGTTTGGGAGGGTGAACAGTAAACCTACCTCAAACACTCGATGCGAGGAGGTGTGGGATCCACTAGCGGTCGGCATGCGAATGCAATGGGCGTGAGCGTGAAGGTCTCAAAGACGGTGGGCTCCTCTGGAAAGTTCTCTGATCACTCTCTGCAACACTGACAAGTGAGAATGACAGGCTTGGGCAAGCTATTTATACCCCAACCACCATTAATGGCTGCATTGAATGCAAGTATGGTAGACATTTGGGTCAGTGTATTTAAATTCACTAACGGTGGCGGGAGACCCTGGGTCCGGAGGCCAAAAGGGCGCAGGGCGGTGGGCGTTTGGAAATTTCAACTCGGAGGAGTCGGCGATAGCAAAGAGGGAGTTGGGGCCTAGAGGGCGGAGTTCTGCCAGAGGTCCATTGTCCGGAATGGCGAAACCTTCACGAAATTCCAGATGCGAAAGTCCGGAAGTTCGGGCCCGGAATGTTCGAAAGCAGCCAAGATTTCCCCGTAAACCTTTCAAATGGCGATCATGGAGCGGGGACCCGGGGTCCGGGAAGACGCAACCCATCCGACATTTGGGACGACAGACACGATAGGGAAACCCGGCTAGGGAAACACGAAGGGGTGGGCCCAGCCTGGCCCAAGGCCCCTGACAGAGGCAAACTACCAGAGAGAGCCCGCAAGGCACCAAAACTTTACAAAACGAGCCAAGGGGAAGCATGGTCAACCTATGATGAAACTTCTGAAGAACATTGACCATCCAGGGCACAAAAATGAGGCACGCGACAAAAATGACCCGACAAGGCAAAAGAAAAAGAGGGTCCCTATTCTGAATGGGGCGTGTGTGCTAAGGGCACAACAGGATACATACCAAATATTAAAATGGGACCATGACCATATATTGCTAGGAATATGGGGCCAATAGGGTCAGTGACATAAGTTATAACTTAAATAGCTCAAAAAAAGTGAAAAAGGTTAATAAAAATTAGAATGACACTAGGTTTTTTACAAATGATGAGGACTTAAGAGGGTCTTAACCCTAAATCTGAACCCTAACGACTAAAAGAGAAACCCTAATGCCTAGGAGATCCATGGATGATCAAATTTTTTTTTAAGAATAACCCTAGAACTAGCAAGATTTTTAAAGTTCCACCAAGACCAATGGCCGAAACCTAACAGGTGTAACAAGCATTGGACATTGATGTTTGGGTTTACTTCTTAATCTCTTCAAAGCCCTTCAAATCATGTGGTAAGGGGGATTAGCAACTCTCGATCCCTAAAAGAATGAAAAATTAAATATCATTGAATTTGAGGAAGTAATTCCGCCATTCCATTAAATGCTTGTGTTGACTAGCATTGACTAGTGCAAATATATTGGGAGGCGACATGTGGAAAAAATCAATTGATTCAAATAGTTTTTATGAATCAATAAAGATTTATGATCCTGTTTTAAATGCTAAGGTGGCTGAGTGTTGGCTAATAGATTATGGCATGATATTAGAGATCAATGAGAAAATTTTGAATATTTGATTCTGACAACTATAGGGAAAAAAATGGCAGAACTCTATGTTGCAAGTATGAGTAGTTGGTTTTTTCATCTATATAAGCAAGTATGTGTTATCATTGATGTCTATAGCTGAGTGAGATTGTTGCAAGAATATGAGTAGTTGATGCTTTGATTAATTGTATTATGTTGTCATTAGTAAAGCTACTAGTGTCACCTCTAGTGTTACTTTGATAAGATTTTGTTTATGGTTGTGGAAGTATTGAATATGTTGAGTATGTGTCTCTGGTGCTTGGTTTCCAAGTGCTTTTGAGAAAATTTGATAAAAAGAGGAAATAGTATGTTGCAGTGATGTTCTGGGTTGCACAGATGTGTTCTTGTGTTGCTCCACATTTCTTCTAAATTGAATATTTTCTTGTGCGACTCAGATATATTGATGAGTGATGTTCAAAGGTGTTATATTCAAGACTTGGTATGCTAGATCATCATATAGAAGAAGATCATTCACCAGTGTGTGAATTGTGCATTGAAGAGGTGTCTAGGACAAATGTCTTTGTTCCACATTTCTCCACAAAGTGGTTTTAGGTGTTGTGATTATGAGGGTCTATTGATGGTGTTGGTAGTTTAAATCAGTCAAGAGGGTTTGAGGTTTGATGCTTTGGAAGATGGTTTTCTAAGTTACAGTGCATGGCAGAGTTATCTGGATGTACTAGGTGTGTATGTTCTTCACGTGGAAATTGTTGCAAAGGAGTTTTTGGATTTCAAGGTGTTCATGGAGTATTCTAGATCTTGTTCAAGCATGGTGTGTTGTTTGCAAGTCATCCTTGGGTTTAAGAAAGTGTGTACTTAAAAATTTAATGGTGTTTGCATGGGTAACACCTGACCTAGTGTTTACACTACATGCAATGAATAAATATTATTTGTAGTAGCATTTTGTTGTGTGGTGTTGTTGATTTGGGTCCCAATTAAGGTTTTATGTGGTCTGCTTTCACTTCTATTCACCATGGAAGTGTTTTAGCACTGACCTAATATTAATTTTCACATTTGATGTGAATAGCTGACCTTGGAGAAGGTTTTAGGGTTAAAGATGATATATGTATGAGTTGAGTTGTTGAAGTATGTGAAGATAGATGTGAGAGATGTGAATGATGTGAAGTGCAGTGAGTTAGAGTACAAAATTGAGTAATGCAGTGTGATCTTTAATGTGTTAGTCTGTTGGATATAGTGAGCAAAAGGTGGCTACAATCTTTCAATCAAACTACAAAGGTGTTGATGTCATTGTGGTGGATTCTTTATTGCAATTATATTCTTTTCTCTGTGTAATATTTCTTCTCTATCTTATTTCTATTCCGGAAGAAATCCTTTTGGTAGTGATCCTTTCTTCTTTGGGTAGTGAGCCCTTCGCCAATGAGTCCTAATGTATTTAGTGTTGTTTTTACTTATATTCTGAGCTAATCCTTACCTTGGTTTTTCCCTTCTTGGTTTTTCCAAATAAATATAGTGTTCTCTTGTGTATGGTGTTAAGTTCCCTCAATTTTTTATTATTTTCAATTCATGTTAATTCATCATAAAAAATTTAAGGGTTTAATAAATGAATGTGGATCTAAATGTTAAAGAGGGTTTTGAAGTTTTAAGGTACAACTGATTCACCCACCATTTTGGTTGTCTTGTGCATTCAACACTCTAAGTTTAGATGAATGGAATTAAGGAATAAAAATAAAAGTAACTACTCCAACTACTTTTTTGTTGATGATTAGAAGAAATGGATGGTCTCCATTAATGCACAAATAGTTGTAAAACTAGTAGAGATCGATTATGGAAGAATGAGCATTAAATGTAAATAAAATCCTAGATTTGATTCAACCAAAAATAGAAAATTCATTGAATATGTTGGATGGTGTTTGGATTGAGGTACAATTGGTTTGTTGTGAAGAAAAGGGGAGTTCAGCTCATTAGAACATGAGTTCTAAGTGTGAACTATTGTGTATGCATGTGTTGTGATAAAAATACCTAGACTATAACATAGAAAACATCATCTAGGATATGCATTGATTTACAGAGATGCGTGAGATACAATAGAGAAAGGGAAAGAGAGGATTAGAGAAAATAAATGAATTGTTGAGTGGATAGCAGCAAATTATGGGTAATTGTAAAACTAGTTTGTAACATTGAACTAGATTCATTTTGAATCATTTGTGATTTGGAGCTATAGCTCTATATTTTCATTATAAATATAATTGGTTGGTGCCATCAGAAAGATGATTTGGTGCTCAGTTAGGGAGTGAGTGCTTCCTTGGAGTTAGTGCTCCTAAAAAAAGGAATTGGTGTCTCCTTAGGGTTGGTGCCTTTAAACATTGTAACCAATGAGTTTTATTGTGATTTTGGATTAGGATAGTAGATCCTAGTAGCTATTCTCACTGTGGTTTTTTCCATATTGGTTTTTCCACATATATCTAGTGTTATGTGCATTTGTGTGTGTGATCTTTGCATGCTTGTTTTTTATTCTTTACAGGTGTTAAAGGTTAAATTTTATTGACCTATTGATCCACCCCCTCCCCCTCATAGTAGATAGTTGTGTTCCAACAGAGGACATATGAATTTTGATGATATTGTGAAGAATAGCACAAAAGATCTGGTTCAAGATATGCCAAGAATCAAGAAACCTCAATCTATCAATTGCAAGCCATGTCATAAAGGGAAGCAGACAAAAAGAAAATATCCATCTAAGGAATGTTCTGCAATATCAAGTCCATTAGATCTAGTGCATACATATTTGTACAAACCAATGAGGACTAAGATTCCACAAGGAGACATGCATTTTATGATGTTCATTGATGATTATACCAAGATGACTTGGATAAAATATCTGAAAGAGAAGTCAGAAGAATTTTAGAATTTATTGCATTCAAGGCATTGGTAGAGAATAAAATCAAAAGGACAATCAAAGTATTGAGATTGGATAGAGGTGAAGAATTTACTTTTGAGAAGTATGAAAAATTCTATGAAGAACATGGGATCTGGAGGTACTTATCTACTCCTAAAAGTGCTCATAAAAATAGAGCTACTGAGAGAAATAACCATACTATACCAGAGATGGTAAGAACCATGCTATGTAAGGAAAATCTACCAGATATGTACTAGAGATAAGCCACATAGATTGTTGTGTATATTCTGAATAGATTTTAGATTATATGCAAGAAAAAGAATAATCAATATGAGCTATGGAAAGGAAGACCAACATCAGTAAGCCACCTCAAAATATCTAGAAGAAAGTGCTATATCAAGAGAGATGAAGAGATCTTGGGTAAGTTTGATTCAAGGTTAGATGAAGTACTTTTTCTTGGTTATTTCTTAAGAAGTAAATCTTATAGTTGTTATAAAAAAATATTGAAGAGAATAATTGAAAGTTAAAATATGAGAGTTGATGAGACTATTTAGTCTACTAGTATTCCAAAACTAGAAGATGAAGAAACAATTCATAGTAGTATTGAAAATTTCAAAGAAGTTGCTACAAAAACTCCAACAAAGTATGTTTAGAGGAATCATTTTGAAGATCAGATTTGATGGAGTGAAAGGACTTAGACACTAAATAAAGAGTTCTCTAAGGCAATGAAAATGTGGTTTTATAAAAATAAACACAAGATTCTTCGGCTTCATTGATAATAGCACTAAACACCCTACAACTTGCAAAACTTTTCTTCTAAATCACAAACCCTCAAAAGAATTCAAAGTTCACCTTCCTTTTGGAAAACCAGACTCTAAGGTTATTGAATACACTCTAAATACTCCTTACCAATGGTCCTTGGTAGTACTCAAATCTGAAACAAAGAGATTTCAATAAACCCTCAAAGAGGTGGGGTTTTACACAACAAGATGATAACAAGAAACACGTTGTCACCCATAACTTCTTGTGGGAAAAAGATATTAACCTAAGATTTTGGAATCAATTAGAGGGTACAAAAATAGAGTTTTCCTTAAATCTTTAGTGTTTTTCACCATACCAATTAAGAGAAATGATTTTTTTATCAAACTAGAAACCCTAGGTTAGCAACTAACCCATGAGCACCATTTTCTTCATAACTTTCTCATTTTAGCATGAAATCAAACCAAATAAAATGTATTAGAACCTTAGAACATTTTTTTACACATCCATATACTTTCAAACCCTGTATCAGGCCATATAAATCCATACCAAGAAATTTTTTGTTGTCTTTTCAGTAAAAATTTATAACTGTTAACACTAAAACAACAATAACTTCTACAAAACATAATGAAATTTCATAAAACTATGGAGAAGGAGGATATTCTACTCACAAGTTCTCTTCATTTAGAGAGCCTCATGGGGAAAACATCTCTAAAATACCTCAAGGAACAACGTGAGAGTTTTGGAATCTGAAAGAGTAGGTCACAAATATTTTTGGACAAACTGACAAGCTTTTAGCCAAAGGATGTTAGCACGGGATACAAATGACAACACAACGCGCTAGTTTCCCGAAGGTGCATTGGCATCTCATATGGACTAGAAAGTGAGAATATCACAGAAAGTGGCTTAATGTCTACTTACAATCTGATTACTAAGAACTCCCAAAGCATAGGAAAATAATAGAATGTGATAAAATTGAAATGAAGTGAAATAGAAATGATAAAGAGAATAAGAAATAGAAAGGAAATGCTCACAACCACGCAATTGATGAAGCCTCTAGCACATGAATGTCTTCAAAACCTACATGTGTAATATTTAGAGAAATTGTTGGGGTTGTATAGGGGTTTTCCTTAGTTAAACCCTCATTTTTGTGTTCCAACCTCCACAAATAGCCAAATAGAAAGAGAGAAATTAACCGAAATGGACAAAGCCCATGGTGAAAGAAAACTTTGCTTCAGGAGTAGAACTCACACCGCCAAGTATGAGTGATAAAAGCAATCCCTGCTCGAGGAGGAGAACCTGTATCATGAAGTAAGAAAGCAATAGACAAGGGATATGGAATCCTAGGATGCTTGTAAGCATAAGGCAAGGGAGATTGAACTGCAAGGCTTAAGGAAGCCACATCAAGAGAGGAATAGAGCTACAAGATCCAAGAGTTTTGGAAAGGATGTTGTAAGAGCTTGAGAGAATGCTAAAAAGAGAGCTTGAAAAGATGTAATAATGTTGGTGTAGCAAGCTATATGGAGTTGTGCAAGCAAGAGTTGGAGAGAGGAAAGATAGAGCCAAAGTTAGAGAGAATTTAGAAGTAGTGGAAGACCAAAAATAAATTGAGATATATTTTAAAGAGAGAAAAGAAGAAAAAAGAAGCTTCTCAGGTGGTTACAAGACATCTCGAGCCATTACCACTGACCAAAGGAGGGGACAAGTGGAAAACATGCACGTAAATGGTCATTTGAACATTGAAGAATTATAGGATGTTAGTGCAGCGAGCGGACGTCTGCGCAGCGTGCTAGTGTATGGATACATCACACTACAAAATGATGAGAACGAGAGAAGCACAAGTTTTTACACAAAGTTGACACATGAGGGTAGTTGTTGAAAAGGGGTGTTGAGCATCCTGAGAAGGGAAAAAGGTTGATGTAGGGGGTAAAATGAGCCTACACAAGTGATAAGGGAGTGAACACTAAAGTGGATACAATAATTTTTGTGAAATTGTGAGGGGTGCAATTTTACACCATTACATTTTGCCCCCACTTTATCGAGCATATGAATCTACACTAATATGCATGTTAAAGGAAATATACAAAACATAAATAACCTCATATGCCAAAAGGATACTGTAGAGGAAGCGGATGACTTTTCAAACCAAGGAAGCATGCCCCTAGGCTGAAGACCTACAAAAAAAATGCATTAGACGAGAAAAACCTGCATCGGACAACAATGTTAGAGCACATGAAACTAAAGTATTTGAGTCAGCAAAGTGAAAGAGGCCTTGATGTAAAAGGTTGTCTCCGTACAATGTGTCATCCCCAAATTAAAAATAATACATAGGAAAACACTAAGATTTCAAAGAGAGAAAATGCATAAACTCAAGATGAAGAATATGCAGATCTTTAATTCAATATATACAATTGAGAAGAGAAGATAAATATGGAGAAGCTAGAAAGGAATGATAATTCCAAGAGAGATGGCTCCACAGGTCCTCAGACCCAAGGAGAGTTTAAACAAAGTGCATCAAAGGCTCGTAGACCAACGATGGACAAATCTCATAGGATGAAAGCATCTCACAAGCCCGTAGACTAGTAAGGAGGCAACCCCCAAGATCTCTCACATGAAGGAAGCTTCGTGAAGTATGATCCTTACAAGCCCATAGACCTACAAGAAGGCATCCCCCAAGATCTCTCACATGAAGGAAACCCAGAGAAAAAAATGCCTTACAGGTCCGCAGACCTGCAAGGAGGCATCCCCCAAGATCTCTCACATGAGGGAAACCCAGTGAAGTACGCATCTTATAGGCCTACAAACCTACAAGGAGGAAACCCCCAAGATCTCTCACATGGAGGAAACCCAAAGGACATGACTCATCAGATTCTAATTGAAAATCTTTACAGTCACACTTGCAAAGTGACATATTTACCCATAGATAAAGCATGTTTGAAAATGAAGTGGCCACGTAGGAAATCAAGCGAATAGTCACATAGACCATCAAAAAATTGGAAGGATTTCAAAGGAGTCCCTCTAGAACCATTCAAAAGAAGAGGGTTCCACTCAAGGGACACACTATTTGAAAGGTGAGGTCTATTCAGGCTTCCCCCAAGCTAGATGCAAAGAATTCATTTGAGATAAAGACTTTCAAAGGGGCTTCCTCGGGAACCCTTCAAAAGAGAAAAGGGTCCACTCAAGGGACACTTCATTTGAAGGACATAGAGAAGAGAGGGGGTCCTTAAGAAGGATGTACATCTTCAGAACAAGTTATCACTTCCCCCTAGCATGCAAGGGGGAGAACCATGCAAGATAATCATAACATACAGGATAGAGGTAAACCTCAATATCACTTGTTATTCAAAGAAGAGGCAAATGCATCAGCAAACAAATGAGTGATGGCACCTAAATCACAAAGTTGTTGTATCTTGTCCTTCAAGGCCTTACATTCACAAGTCAAATGGCCAAGCACTCGATGGTATGCACAGAAAGGATGTTTCCCTTTATCTTGCTTATGAAATTTCTTACGTGTAGGAGAAGGAAGAATGATTAAGTGGGATTTTACAAGCCTCAACAAAATATGATCTTGGTCAGTCAAAGAGTGAGGAGCTGGAAGCAACCCTTTCTCTTGTGAAGAAAAGATAGTCGCAAGAAGAAGGAACAAAGATAGAAGATAACAGAGGAGGATCTCCATGGAGAGTATTATTATGGATAGAGGGATCATATCCTTCTACATGATCACCATTTTCCTTCTTGATAGGACTTCTAACATTATCCTCTTTAGCAGAAGCATAATCATCTTCCTCAAAAGGAGGATCAACACTAAGAACATTACAATTTATGCTCACATTATCCCACGATACAGAAGAATAATCATCTTTGATAGTGGGTTTGGATGATGTTATCGAAAGGCTTGAGTGGACCGGGTCGACTTTATATTCTCCAGTGAAGGATTTTGTAAAGTCTAAAGAACCCAAATCATCACCAAGACATGCATTCCTTTGAGAAGTAGGAGTAGACTTAGTATTCCTTGCTTCAGAAGGATCTTCTTTAGGTACATTTATCTCAAGAGTATCCTATGTAATAGGTATTGTTGGAGTAAACATCAAAACATTGGAAGACACTAAAGGGATAAGAGTAGGAACAACTGAAACCTGACCAGCAGCTGGAATTTCACATAAGCACATAGCATCAAGGTCATCCTTAACTATGACTACTTGATTGTTACAAATGAACTTAATAGATTTATGCAAGGTAGACGAGACTACACCCATAGCATGAATCCATGGTCTGCCAAGAAGAAGGTTATATGGTAATTTTTTTGGCATAACATATACAAGGGTGGTTATGGTAATGATTCCCAACCTTAAAGGAAAGACTATTGTTCCTAAAGGTTGTTGACCAACATTATCAAACCCACAATTGACAACATAAGAAGCATTAAGAGAAGATGAATCAATATTAATCCTAGGTAATAGATCAATGCTACATACATTGAGTGTCAAACTAGTGTTAATGAGAGTACGTATAATGCCAATATTATTAATGTTGAATATAATCATCAAAGGATCTGCTTATTTATACACTTCTAGAGGCAGGATTTCTTGTGGATATAATGTAATATTCATAAAACTTGCACAAATATAAGCTATCAATGCATCAACATCCATTGGCCTAGTAGAAGAAGGCAAGAGGATATTTTGCAATGCTTCATGAAGCAAACCTTGGTAAATCAGAGCAGACTGAAGCAAGTCCCATAGTGAGATCTTAGCCAAAGTAACTTGGAGTTGCTCGACATGATTGTAATCACTAGGTGCTTTAGTTGCAGGTTTAGGAGGTAAAGGAAGACTTGATTGTTTATTCATTCTACTCTTATAAGTATGGGCTACCACTCTACAAGAGGGAGCCTTAGAAAGATCAAGGGAATCACCCTAAAATGGAACACTATCAATAGAAAAAATCCTTTAAGGAGAAGGACTAGTTGGATTCAAGTAAATGACCAATCTCTTAGGGGCAGCAGAGACATATTACATTTACTAAGTCATCACAACTAGTGGAATAATTATTTGAAGACATATTCTCAACATCGATCTGGGGAGGATCAAATGTGGAAGGAGGTTCATCATTCACCAATGCATCATTCCTAGAGGAGAGTGTATTGGAAGAGAGTGCATTGGAATGAAGAGAAGGTAGAGTAACATTAAGAAAGGTATCAATTATTTCATCTTCTTGCAACAAAATATCCTCTGAAGCAAGAGGAATCTCATGAGAAGGATCAAAGATACAAAGTGACATGGGAAAAGCCAAGTCACTATCACATGCATGAAATGGAACATCATTAATATTTTGAACAAAATTAGATATTGAACTAATAAAAGAAGATATTAAATTCATTTTGGTGATAGATATAAGAAAAACCAAAAATCTAGATTTTTTATTTTTTTCAGTATTTCCTAGGTTCTAGTAATTTTCATTTTTGGAGGTCCTTGGAGAAAAATTTGGGGATGAAACTTGTGTCAATCCTTAAAATTCCGCTGCCAAAGGCATAGTATTTTAGGGACTAAATTAGTCCTCTTGGAGATCTTTCCAATGATGCAAGTGGTTTTGAATTCCGATCATTGAGTCAAAGGTTATGACCTTGCCAAGTAGGGGTAAATGAATTCCTAGTTTTCAACTTCACATTAGGTTCACCAAAATGTAGAGAAGGGTGATTTGCTACTCACGAGTTCTCTTCATTCAAAGAGTCTCAAAGGGAAAACTACCCTAAACTACCTCAATGAACAATGTGAGAGTTTTGGATTCTAAAAGAGCAGGTCATGAAGATTGTTTGGACAAACTGACAAGCTTTCGACCAAAGGACATCAACAAGGGATACGAATGACAATGTGGTGTGCTAGCATCACAGAGGTGCGTCGGCATCTCATACAAACCAAAAAGTGAGAATATCACTAAAAATGGCTTAATGGCTACTTACAATCCAATTACTAAGAATTTCCAAAGCATAGGAAAATAACAGAATGTGGTAAAACTGAAATGAAGTGAAATAGAAATCATAAAGAGAGAAATGATGAAGCCTCCAGCATGTGAATGTCCTCAAAACATGCATGTGTAAGATTTGGATAAATTGTTGGGGTTGTATAGGGGTTTTCCTCAATCAAACAACCATTTTAGTGTTCCCACCTCCATAGACATCCAAATAGAAAGAGAGAAATGAAATGGAATGGAAAAAGCACGTGATGAAAGAAAAACCTATTCATGAGTAGAACCTGCACCACCAAGTATGAGTGATAAAAAAAATCCCCACTCAAGGAGGAGAACCCATATCATGAAGTAAGAATGCAATAGACAGGGGATATGGAATCCCGGGATGCTCACAAGCATAAGGCAAGGGAGATAGAATTTCAAGGCTTAAGGAAGCCACATGGAGGGAGAAATAGAGCTGCAAAAGCCATGAGTGTTGCAAAGGATGTTGTAAGAGCTTGAGAGAATGCTGCAAAGAGAGCTTGAAAAGATGTAAAAATGTTGGATTAGCAAGCTATATGGAGTTGTGCAAGCAAGATTTGGAGAGTGTGATGTAAGAAAGGTGGTGATAACCTTCCTTCCAACTCAAAATGACCCAACACTAACCATGAAACCTGCCCTAAAACACATAAATCTCAACTTGTCTCAAATCCTCACCAAAAAAGGCTTCTAGCCCTAAAACCACAATACTTGGAGTTATCTTATAGAGAAGGTCATACAAAGACCAAAAAAACACCTTCTAAGACTCTCAACTAGATATGAGACAACTTCCCAAAAGGACTCAAGTGACTACTACACAATAATACTGAGATTCAATAAACCACCCCTGAATTAGGCTACTAAATTAGCCCTAATTTACAAAGGAAGCACCTTCAAATTACTTTGTTTTCACCAAAAATCTTTAGGCAGTCACCAATTGTGACAAAAAAACACCAAATTCATTGATCATACCACTGATTCAAGTCTTCTAGGGCACTGCTCCAACAAACCCTCACTCTTCATGCATAGAACCTAGGGTTTTTATAACTCCACTATATCGGGCTTATAAAAAAAAATCAATGCATCAAAAATTTTCTATTAAGTTTGCACAGACTTCCCAAACCCTTACAAGATCATTTCCATCAACAATTAGACAAATCATTTCTCAAAACCATCATTTTCACTTAGAAAATTATAGTTACCAGCCCTAGGGCATCATTCCAAACCACACAACTCACTTTCTCTTGATTCCTAAATCATGTAAACACCTACTCTAACATATAACATGCCTTTCCACTGAGAAAATAACCAAGATAGTAGGTGGAAAGGCTCATTCCATTATTTATTCTTCAACTAGGCCCTTCATTGGTTTTTACCAGGAAGATTTAGAAAATCAAGGGGAACTCTCACAAAACTTTATGTTAATCCTTTAGAATGGATTCATATGAGATTTAAAACATGCTAGAATATTATTCAAATAATCTTAGAGCATTAAAAGTCTGTATGGGTTCGTACAAAAGAAGGGAAGTTCAAAAAATCAAGAAATTTGCAAAAAATAACGTGGTATTTGATTTAAAATTCTCAATACATTCAACAACTAAAAATTTGAGCCTTTCGAGGCCTTTAAATATATTTTCAATTCAAATACCAATGGTCTAACTCCTCTAACTACCTTTTGAACTACTAAACTCTTCATATTCCTTAAAAATTGCACTTTTGACAACTTTTGTTGCTCTTGACAACATTTGCATTTTTTTTGTGCAAATTTTGCTAATTTGACTCCTAGGACTCCAAATCACCCAATTACATCACAAATAGTCTTTTTAGACCTTATTTAGATTAAATAAACTCAAAGCACCCCTACTAACCCACTGACCACCTATCAATCCTTTAAGAAACCATATTTTGTCAATAAGGTGTAGGTGCTCCTACATTAGAGTGGAAAGCTAGAGCCAAAGTTAGAGAGAAGTTAGAAGTAGTGTAAGACCAAAAATGAATTGAAGAGATAGATTTTAAAGAGAGAAAAGAAGCAAAAAGAAGCCTCCCAAGTAGTTACAAGGCATCTCGAGCCATTACCACTAGCCAAAGGAGGTGACAAGTGGAAAACATGCACGGAAATTGTTGTTTAAACATTGAAACATTGCAGGATGTTAGCACGGTGTGTGGACATACACGTGTCATGCTAGTTTCTGGATACATCACACTACAAAATGATGAGAATGAGAGAAGCACAAGTTTTTACATTGTTGATGCCAAAAGTTGGCAAGGTAACAACCCTTTGTGGGAAACTCAGTTTATGGGGACCTATTGCCCTAAACTGAGTGACCTCCAGATTTTAAAGAAGTCAACTTCTTCTATAATTAGGGTTTGGAAAGGAAAAAGGAAATAGATATAAAAATAAAATTCTAATCTAAGGTGATGTGCCAAGACTTGGATAATAGGCATGATAAATCATAGATCTAAAGGCAATTTGCAATGTCCTAGAAAGGTAGAAACTAAAGATTAAAATATAAACAATTCATTCATTGACATAAAATAACTTTGCACACATATTTACTGACAAGAAGAGTCACAAGACATGATCTAGACCAATAAACTTGCATTCAATTTATAGAAGCTCTACAAATGAATCATCCAAACAATAGCGGCACAATCTAAAGTTAATCAAATATCAAAAGAAGAACAAAAAGGCTGAATGATTGACACAATCTGCGAGTCTTTTTTCAATAATTAAATAACAAAAGAAAAGGCCTTATGTCTTTTTTAATCTATCTTCTTTCTTCCAAAAACTTGGAACCCCTCCTCTAAAACAAAGAGGAGAATATATAGCCAAATGCTCCCACCCCCTTGGCGAGCAGTAACATAAAATATTTGAGAATTTTTTACCATGATGTAGAATCAAAGATCCCTCCCGACCATTGTAATAGAAAATATTCTAGCCAAAGCATCTGGTCGCTCCAAGTTCAGGTGCATCCTCTACAAATGATAGCAGTGGTCCTAGAAAGGTCATGTAGACAAGTGTCGTTACCCTGCTATAGCATTTATGAAACGTGAAAAAATGTCGCGGTCCTTGGCTCACTCCATCCATCGTTTAAAAGGACTCCTCAAATAGACACGTGGCGACATTGCACAGCCCGTGCTCATATTTTTATTTCTCCATTGAAATCTTGTTCCAAGGAGACATGTGTAACCTACCTCATCCTTGGTATTGACTATGAGGCCTACCAAAATATGTGAAGATGAAGCCACATGGAATGCAGATAGAGCCTAACTCAAAAGGGAAGGGAAGTGACTCTCAATTGTGCATAGAGCGGACACGTGGCAATGTAGCGGGGCCATTTTGAAATGTGAAGGGAAGAGATCCTTCGGGGAGCATAGAGTAGACATGTCATAGAGTGGTGACGTTTATCAGAAAGGGTCGAATGAATTTTTAATACAATGTGCAGGTTGATACTTCAACAAAATAAAGCTTGAATGGAGCTTGATGAATATTTATTCACATCTTTTGGCGACTATCAGGGGCATTTCACTTGAGCAACGGAGAACCCAAAATTTCTCTGGCTATAGACCAGAGTCTTACCCATTGGGCGATGACTTCAAAGCTTAGAGAGAGCTTCATATGGCCTCAATATGTCATGCAAATTCTCTTGCGCTCCACTGAGATCAAGCATTTCTTTAGAAGGAAGCTCCACCGGTAGACCGACCCCGAAATCACATAGGAAGAGTAGTTGCACAACTAGATCGATAATCCTCTTGATATCTACCATTGTGGGAGACTAGCTGAAGTTTTCTAAGGCAGTTGTGTCCTGTCGGTTTTCTTCAATTTTCACTGCAAGTTGTTCAACAGTGGCCACAAATCCATCTTCAAGAAATGGGGAAGCCAGGCCCATCTTAGTCAGCTGGGAGAAGCTTTCCCGCACGTTATCTATAGTTTCCCCCAAAGTGGTCATGCATGCCTCGACTCATTTTATGATTCAGTGGTAATGGACAAACCTATTCGCCATCTTGGCAGCAGCCTTTTGACCATCGATTCCTACTCCAGCTAGGCCTTCATCAGGGACTGAGTATAATTTGGTTAGTAGCCCCTACACCTCAGGGACCTTTTCCATGATGAATTGTGGGAACTCCTCCATAGTTTTATGAACCTCCTGGCTCAAACTTGTCACTTGAGACATGTACCAGAGTATTGGTTGTAACATCAGGCAATTTCACTTGACCTTCCCCCAATATGAAGCATACAGCTGCTATGCCATTGGCATGAGATCCGGCTGGGCAACAGGAGCCTGGGGAGCATTCTCTAAAAGGGTGATCTCTACATCCCTTGCGCTGACATCCTGCATTAGCTCCACGACCCTCTTGTTGGCGGATGCTAATTGTTCCTGAACATGAGCTAAATCCTTAGACTAGCTCTCCTCCATCCAACTATACTTCACCAATTTTGTGTTAAGGGAAGACTTTGCTTCCCGAAGCTCTTCTTCTATTTGGGCCTTGCGACCCTCAAATTTGACATCCTTCTCTATAGCTTTTGCTCATACTAATCCTGTTGCTAATCTAGCACCTCATCTTTTTGCACCATCTCTTGCTCATATTCAACATGCCACTATTCAAACTCCTCATTCCTCAACTGTAGATTATTCCCTTCCAGAGTCAATTATCTCTAGTATTCCTGGTTCTTAGTACGTAGCTCATTAATTTCAACGGGGTCAATGGATTGAACTTTTACGAGTTCCTCCTAAAGTCTATTCCTCTCTGCCTCTGCTATCAACACTCTTTGTATCAAGCGCGCAACATTTTCTCCTAAGGATTTCTCCCTTTTCTCCAAGAAATGAGCTCTTTCCTTCAAATATTTCAGTTGTTCATTCATTTTCCTCAACTAGTGGCCAATTTTAAGGAAATCGGAAGTGACCACTCATTGTGTTTCCTCCATGAGCTCATTTTTATTCTGTGGACAATCTGCCTTCATGTCAAGCCCCATGACATACATATCATAATCTTCTGGATGCATCTCTCCTTACTGGTTTTCCACAGTCAGATACATGGTTGCAAATTTCAATGTTTGTTGAGTCTCATCATAGACAATGTATATCTTTGGTTCCATCGGCTTACTATCATCCTTGGCTTCCTACTTTTGAATTCTATTGGCACACACTTCTTTTGTAGCATCATTTTGTGCACTAAAATGGGCTGGCAACTAGACTAGACCACCTACAAAAGGAGCACCAGGAAGTAGGGCATATGGATAGGTAAGTTTAATAGGCCTGGGAAGTTTCTTCTTCTGGAGAGTGATGGTCTACAGGGAGAAATGAGGCATATGCCAAAGCTCAGTTTGTGAACCAGTAGAAGGGCTTATCATTTTCCAAGGTTCCATTGGTGAATCGGTGGGAGGACACATGGGTTGTAGTGATGAGGGAGTAGTCATTGTGGATTCTGCTTGCTGTGAGAAAAAGGGAGGATCCATGATGATAGTAGTAATAGGGGCACCAATGGTGGGAAAGCCTTTGGAAAGTGAGGCAAAAAAGGACTGAGCAGCAACGGGGTAAGTGCACCAAGATGGTCGCACTTTTGTGGCCAAACAAGAAAAAAATAAGACATAACGTGTTCGCGTTATAACGCGTTCGCGTTATAATGCATTCTCGTTATAATGCATTCGTGTTATAACGCGTTCTCGTTATAACGCGTTCGCGTTATAACGCGTTCATGTTATAACGCGTTCGGGTTATTTCTTTTTAAAAGCAAAAAAAAAATTCCAAATATGTTTCTGTTCGTTTTCTGTGTTTTAGCAGCTCCTTTTGTGGCCAGAGCTAATATCGCTTTGCGTTCTTGGAGGCTGATTTCTTGAAAATTCATCAAAGAACTTGAATTGGATTTCTTCACAAATAAAGGGTGCCGATGTGAAGGGTAAAGAGGCGTGTGTTTGGTATTTGTTTTGAAATTGTTAGTTTTAAATTGATTTTGTTTGTTTTAGTTTAGAAATGAATGTTTTTTTTTTTAATTTGTAGGAAATCCTCAACAAGAGGAGGAAAATCCTCAACC
>VDFB02271358.1:1050644569-1050692362 GCA_007258455.2 Sequoia sempervirens | reverse complement strand
GTATTTGGGAAGAAGCCACTCTTACCCATTGAATTCAAACTCCAAACCCCTAGAACAACCATGGAATTGGGCATGGATCTCAAACAGGCCCAAATTGAGAGAGTTTTACAACTTAGTGAACTGGACGAACTCTGTTTGGACGTCGTTCATCAAAGTAAAATGGTCCAACAACAACGTAAGGTCTGGCATGATAAACATATCACAGAGAAAAAGTTCCATACTGGGGATTGGGAATTATTGTTCAATTCCAGATACAAGATGCGTGTGTGTCAAATGTGTAAAGTTAGTATCAACACAAACCTTAATGAAATGATTTATATTAAAGATTCAAAGCAAACAAGTTATTCTAATTTGCAACAAACTAAATCTTTCAAGAACATCTCATTGTCCTCTATTCTTAATGATTCTTTTAACCTTTTGGCCCTCATATTTCTATGTGCACAAAGGCTATTAGAATGACACTTAAGAAAAAAGATTAGTATTCAACATGTAAGCCAACTAAATACCTACATGAAACTATATGCAAACAATGATGATGAATGCTATGATGAGTGGATGATGATGTTTATGATAAATGAACAAGTGGAGGTGGATGCTATAGTATTGAACTAGAAGGATCTATATATGATTCTACATATGCTCAAATGAAAGCTTAAAATGAACTATTCTAAAATGCAACTATGATGCAATGGAGGACATAAAATGCAACTGTGATGCAAGATTTAAAGCTAAGATGCAAATGCAAAGCAAAACATAGTATAAAAGACAGCTATAAGAACTCCAAAATTCTCAAGGTCAGCCAATGAAACCACCACATGATAACTACTTAAATGTGGATTTAAAATACAATGTAGGGTTGTGACTGTAATGAGAAAGCACATATTAGGTAGAAACAGTAGTAGTCCTAGATTCTAAACAAGAAGAATGGAATGTGAAGATGAAAGTCAAGATGTTGTCCCTTGACCAAAGACAACACCATTTGGACCCAAATATCTTGTGACCAATGGCGCTTATGCCATTTGGATGGAAGATTCAAGTAATGGAAGAAACCATATTATCCCAAAATTGGTGGAAGTGTGTGAGGAATGAGCCATGTTCTTTTTAAAATGAGTTGAAGATAATTCTAATTAAAAATTAGAGTTAGTTAATTTCATGTGACCTTGGTGAAGTGGCACAAAAAGTTGTAGAAATGTGCTCAAATTCCTAATCGAGATTAGTGAAGATTAATTAAATAAAACAAGTTTATGGAACCTTGTTTATTTAATTAATTTAGAAGAAGATGATTTTAGATTTGGAGAATTAGAGAAGGGTGACAATATAAATAAATTGAAAATTTATTTATACGTAAAATGTGGATTTTTGATGTTTTGTCAAGGATTTGACAATTGTGTGATAATGTTGTAGTGATGTGATGATGATACAATGTTAAACCAATGATACTTTGATGTCAAACATGATTTATCTCTCGAAATTTGATTCTACACTCGCTCCTTGAACAATTTTGATTAGTCAAATCCCATTTTTTATAATAAATCCCACCATAATTCCCTCCATTGTCCTTTAGAAAGGTAAAAAGTGGGAAAAGTGAATTCATTTGCACATTGTGATTTTGGAGAATTTGAAGATTGGAGAGCTAGAGGAAGATGGGGATCCCTTCTCACAAGCATCATTTCGAGCGCCTTCGCTGCCATGGTCACCCTGCTACAGCTGGACCTACGGTACACATTACGAGAAACCTCCTTTATGCATTTTCCCACCTTTTTATTGATGTTTTGAACTTGGTAGATAGGTGTTGTAAGCCATTTAAAGTCATTTTTTTCACTTTTGGGGGATATTTTTGCTGTTTTCAAGTCATTTTTGGGAGTTTCTGAGAGTTTTGGCGCCTCTTGCTTGTGTTTTGGTGCCTTTTGCTTGTGTTTTGGCACCTTTTTCTTGTGTTTTGGTGCCTTTGGGGTCCCAAATGGCGCCTTTTACAAGCTTGACTCCATGTTTTAACCTTTTTGCCCCTGAAATGGTGCCTTCTTCTCATTCTATGGTGCCTTTTGCTCATTCTATGGCATCTTTGGGGTCCCAAATGGCACCTTTTGTTGTTTTGGGGGTTTTAGCAAGATTTGCCCTTGAGTGATTCCTAATGATTTGCCCTGTTGTTTTGGTTGTCCGACGATGTTTGATTGATTAAAGTCCTCCTAGTTATGTCAAATGTTGCATTGTTGATGTTCATTGAGGCTTGTATAATGTTCATGAATCATGTTAGTCATTGCATTGTTCTGTTCAGTGATGCTTTTGATTGATCTCAGACTGATTGTGTGATGTTCATTGCTTGATTGATGTTTGATAAGATGATGATTTGATCTCATGATAGGTGAGAGTCAAATGATAGGATAACTTGATGATGTTTCAACCTCATGATAGGTGAGGATCGATGATAGGATTGATGATGCATCAACCTCATGATAGGTGAGGATTGATGGTAGGATTCACTGATGTATCAAACTCATGATAGGTGAGGATCGATGATAGGATTGATGATGTATTGACCTCATGATAGGTGAGGATTGATGATACGATTGATGATGTATCGACCTCATGATAGGTGAGGATTGATGATAGGACTGATGATGTATCGACCTCATAATAGGTGAGGATCGATGATAGGATAACTATAGATGATGTTTCAACCTCATGATAGGTGAGGATAGATGATAGGAATGATGATGCATCAACCTCATGATAGGTGAGGATCAATAGTAGGGTTTACTGATGTATCAACCTCATGATAGGTGAGGATCGATGATAGGACTGATGTATCGACCTCATGATAGGTGAGGATCGATGATAGGATTGATGATGTATCGACCTCACGATAGGTGAGAATCAATGGTAGGATTCACTAATGTATCGACCTCATGATAGGTGAGGATCGATGGTAGGATTCACTGATGATTTCCTTGATTGATTGATTTGATGGTTTCGATTGAACCTGATTTGTTTGACTGATGATCTTGATTGGATATGATTTGATTAACTAATGAACTTGATTGAACATGATTTGATTGATTGATGATCTTGATTGAACATTGTGTTAGGGCTAAATTTGTTAGATTGATGTGATGTGATGCTGATTTGTTTTCCGTAATATGATTAGGAGGACTTTGATGTGCTCCAGTCTTGGGAGCATTTCCCGAAGATGTGGGAGATGGTTCGTCAATTGACTTAGGTAGATTTAGATATTATCACACATTGTGGGTTGAAATCCTTGTTAGATATACCCCAGTATAGGATTAATAGGGGTTTGTTGAATACTCTAGCAAAGAGGTGGCATAGTGACCACAACACCTTTCATCTAGCTATTGGGGAGATGACAGTTACCACTAAGGATGTTTATTGTATCTTGTAGATTCTAGTGATGGGAAAGAGGGTTGTGTATGACAGAGTAGAGCAGGGTGGGACCGATGCCTTGTGTAGGATTTTATGAGATGCTCATGTTTCAGGCCATTGGGTCCCCTGACAGGAGATGGTCGGGAGATACGATCCTCTACCATGTGTTCTTTTCGGGTTTGTTGGCATATTCCTTTGTCCTAATCATAGTTCAAAGGGATTTTCAGTGGGTTGGGGTTGAGTATTGGAGCATATGATGCTAAAGGGGACCAGATATGCATGGGGTTCATGTAGGTTAGCCCATTTGTATCATGATTTACACCAGGTTGTGTATTGTGGGGAAACGATCCTCTCTTTTAGAATTACAGTATTGCAAACATGGGCATGGGAGCATATAGCAATCACTCGACCATTGGGAGATAGATAGTGACCAATAGGTAGAACCTATGTGTTCAGCTACAGTGGTCCATGTGTCCAACATAAGATGGGAAAATTAGCTTATTGGAGACGTGTCCTAGATGATTTGGAGACCGTGACATGGTGCCACTACTTGGTTTGTGAGATGTGGATAGAGGATCAGGTGGAGATGCCATACATGCTGCTATCATGATACTTGATTGGACGAACACGTTATGTACTTGAGAGATATTTCTATTTGTGTGTTTGTCGTTAGTTTGGATGAGTTCACGTGATGCCCTAGGGGGTTGCCCATTGTGCACAACGATGACAGGATGCGATAGAGTGGGGCCCTTGCTTATATTATGATGCTTCTTGTACCGAGTATTATACATTGGCACCATGTGCATGGGATTAAGTTCCATAGACGATAGATGCAGGCATAACATAGGATTATTTTGAGTATTTCTACACACATCTTTTCTGAGGTTATCTAGTCCTGATGAGCCAGTTCCACCAATTGATGATGATGACATGGAACTGAGATAGAGGGGGGATGGAGAGGAGGAGGAGAGTGATATTGGGGATGGAGGGGATGACGAGGGTGTTGAGGGTGGCGGTGGGGGTGGTGATGGTCATGGTCATGGTGGTTCAGGTGTAGGGACATTAGGTGCAGTTGGTAGTCTCATTCTAGATTTTGCAGTTCCTAGATGTAGGAGGAGTATTACCGTACCTCAGTTGGTGGTTCCTAGGATTCAGATTGGAGTCCTTTCTCATCAACAACAGGCATAGATAGAGGCATTACAGGCACAAATCAGACCTTTCAAGGTGAGCTAGTGTAGGCTCAGGCACAGTTTGAGATACTGACAATTAAGAGAGATGCAGATAGGAAGCAGGTACAATAGGTACAGGCATAGGTTCAAACTCTTTAGGGCCAGTTAGTGCAAACTTAGGCATAATTTCAGACACTGACTGCTGAGAGAGATGCAAATAGGAATCAGGTACAACAGGTACAGGAACAAGTTGTCAGACTTACTATAGAGAGGGATGTCATGAGACAATGGTTAGAGTAGGCCAAGGCCATTACTGAGAGATTACAAGAGGCTACAACGGCTATAGGTACAACAAAGTTCCTTAGAGAGATTCAACACACTACTAAGGAGTTGTAGTTTTACAGGGGTAAATATCATGAGCTGGTTCTTTTTGAGTGGTGAGAGAGCTTTGTACCATCTTGATCTAGTAGATCCCAATCTTGGACTATTAGCATGGGTGTTACTTAGCCATTTCCTAGAGATAGGAGAGATCTTGCTGCAGGCCCGTCAGGTGGAGGAGGTACTGGTTCCGTGAGGCCAACACCTTTTGGGGGGAGCTCGACATAGCATATGTTGATTTACTTTGGACATGATGTAAACACTGTTGTGAGATTGATGATGTACTTCTTGTGTTCAGACTTTATGATACAGTGCCATTTTTGATATTGATGTATCTCATCATACTTTTGGATATCCTCGTGCACTTTGACATTATGGTTTTTGAGGTCATATGATATGCAATGATGATTATGGTCTATGTGTTAATATGATGATAGATGTCTATGATGCATTTAATTTTCATGTTATGATGATGATTCTAATGTTATGATATGCTATGGATGCAAATGATGATGCAACTAATGTGTTATGATTCTAGGATTTTTTTATGAATGATGCCTATATGATGTATGTGATGGATTTTATTATGCTAATTAAATGTGATACATTTTATGTTTTTGTTCTTTTCTAATGCAAATAAATGATATAATGAATGAATGAATGTGTATATGAAATGATCACATGATGATGCATATTTTTGTTGATGTTGATGTGATGTTTATATGTGATGTATGCAATGATGACACTTATGTGATGATTTATTTGTGATCTATGCAATGATGATATGATAATGCATGGTCGATGATTTGATATGCTTTATGGATGATGGATTTGATTATGAAAGTGAAATGTGATGTTCCATGTGATTATTATGTTGAATATGTATGGATGCGATGCAAATGATGTGTGATGTTTATATTGATTATGTGTGGATGTGATGCAAATGATGGGATGATATATGGATTATGATTATGTGATGCAAATGATTATGTAGATGATTATGTTCTAGGATCTTAAGCTTAAATGAGTGAATCTATCCAACTTCCAAGAGTTGTGGGAAGGTTGTCGTTAGTTGATCATTGATTAAGTTAAGCTTCACAAAACCTAACATATTTCCCAACCCTCTTGGAAATCTAAAGAGACTCACTCATTTAAGCTTAGTGAACCACTTCCCTAATTCTACTTTATGAAATGATTTTGATTATGTAAATGAGATGAGATGGATGTCATTTTGTGTTTTTCGATGCAAATATTATAACGTGATGCATGAATGGATGAATTATGTTTTAATGTTTCCTAATGTATTGAAATGATGATGCAACTGATATGTAGCTAAATGAGATTTTTTTCTAATTGTATGAAAATGAGGTGTTTTTGGTTAATGTCAAGTTTACTCAATCCATTGATAATAGAGATAACATCATTGTTGTAGCTTTGGAAACCCCATAAATACAAATACAAACTAACATGAATGCAATCTACTCTAACCATGCAGATCTCGTATGAAAAATTTGTCATTCGTAACAACCAATTTGTCATGCTTTTTATCATCATTGGGCCTTTAAAATGTTGAAAGTGAGTACAAGCATTGATGTTATATTCAGACCATGATGGCCTAAGTACTACTTCCATGATGTTTGATAGTGCAAGTTAACACAAGCTGTAATGCCAAGAAAGTGTAGAAAGAAAAGATTAAGAGCAAGCATGCAATGCGGATCTAAATGCAATCTAATGCTAAGCAGCAAAGAACAAAGGAAAGTAAAAACGTAAATAAAACTTGAACAATCTCACCAAATTTGTACGTATTTCCATGATTCATCTCGATTTCCCTTCTCCATTTTGCTATTGTAGTATAATTGCCCTCAGATTTTCAAAGGTTCATGCAAGTATAGCCTATGATAATGATTTAGCAAACATCGAAGATTCAAGATAGGTGCTCACAAAATTCATAAGATTTCGAGAGAGATTGGAATATGAAGACCAGATCAATTTATAGAAAATTGATTATTCGAACGATAGGCCAGGATTGAAAGATCAACAGATGTTTGAGATTGACTGATTAGTCATGCATTCTGATAGCAATTAGTAATGACATGAGTGATATAAATTAGAAATAGAATTAAAGATTAAATAAATGATTTAATCTTCAAGTTTGGTATTCAAAAATAGAAGAAATATCTTTGCATGACAAAGATAAATATGGATTAAAGAAACTTTTGTTTGAATGCACGGATAAGATTTAATTAACTAAATAGAATATTTAATTAATTCATGTACATGCAAATGAGTTAGAACTAGATGATTGAATGATTTGATGAAGAGATTACCTGAGATTTCATACTTAAATCAAGAGTTAACTAAGATTTGAATAGATCTTGAGTCAAAAAAGTGAATACTTAGATAACTCACACAATTATCTAAATATAGAGGAATAAGCGTTAAATAGAATCCATGAATTAAATAATTCATTTAATCAAGATTTGATATTTGAAGAACAATTAAATAATAAGATTTATTTAATTAAGGATGAAGGGATTTGAATGAATAATTAAATAAACAAATAATTTATTTAATTATAGTTGAAGTATGATTTATTTAATTTGACAAGAAGGATAAGGTTAATTAGTAACATAATTAAATAAAAAGCGTTTATTTAATTAATCAGATAGAATAAAGAAAAGTGTGAATTAATTAAATAATTAAGATTATTTAATTAATACAAGAAATCAAGACTATAGAGAATAATTAAATAATTGGCATTATTTAATCATGACCATGAAGAATACAAATTATGAAGAATATTGAGTCATAGGCTTAGACCAAATTTCGATGTTTACAGTATCATTTTGGCATTGTGTCAAAGAAAATCGATAAGAAATATGCCCCAATAATGCCCCAGTGTAAAACAGGTGAAGGTATGCCCCCTCGGAAAAATTGACAAATTTTTGAAAAAGTTGGAACAATTTGGAAATGATCCTGATTAGTCCATTGGATAGCCATAAATGCAGTAGAGTTGACAGAATTGAGTTTGGAAGTGGTATGGACGGGTACGGGTTGATTGAAATTAGAAATCGACATGGCCAGTAGAAAAGAATGCCACCAAAACCCTAGGTATATATAGAAATTGGGGTAAAAACCAATTCATTTTCACCCACCTAGCTTCGAGAATTGAGAATTTTCTCTGCACCCACAGCGACGATGTCTCCTATTCTGAAAACCCACCATTGCGCTTATAGGATCTGGACCTTCAAGCGGCCAGCTGATGCGGACCCTCCAATATGTACCCCAAACTTGACTTTTGAAAATTTTAATTTGCACGTGTTTTTATGCATTTAATTCAAGTTTTAGTTATGCGTCATTTTATTAAAATGCCACATCTGAATGTGCAAATGATGCATTTGCATGCGGATCAACGCATATGAAATAACACGTAGATAGGCTAGCGTAGATTTTGTGTGGTTCACCGCATTTGTCATTTAGTTGAATGCATATGTTATAGTGCAACGCATATGCAATTTAGTTAGCCGCATCTGTTTATTGTTCAACGCATTGGATTTTACCTTGATGTATTCGCATTTATTTCAATGCTTTTGCATTTCACCGATGCCATTGCACATAATAATTATTTTTGCCGACCCATTTGTTATCATGCATGCATAGGCATTGTAAAGTTACGCATTTGACCAATAGTGACGCATATGTGTAATGAAATGACGTATTTGATTTTTATGCACCGCATATGTAAAATAACGATGCATGTTGAAAAGAATGACGCATTTGAAAAACAATGATGCATTTGAATAGCAGTTAATTTAGTCATTTTTCACTAGGATAGATGGTTGATGCTGACATAAGGCATGTATAATGTCATTGCAGGTTGTGTTGGATAGTGTATATATGCGAGAGTCGAGACCGATGACTTTTCGATTCAGAGACAACTTGCAGAGTGTAGAGTGATAGTTTTAATGGCACCTAGGTCTTCTACACATTACAGACATGCCCCAGATTCAGGCGAATCAGGGTTTATTGACAGCACTGTGTGAGTGGTGGCACTCAAAGACATCATCCTTTCACCTACCTACTGAAGAGGCTACAGTTACGTTGGAGGATGTGTATAGGATCCTCAGGCTTCCAATCAGAGGCACATGGGTGAGCTACGATACCCAGAGGGGTATTGCCGAGATGTGCCGATACTACCCACATGTGGATGTGAGGCAATTAGGGCTTGACCATTATGAGATTAGATGGCACGTATTAGTGTAGAGGTATAGGCAGTTGAACTGTCTATTATGCACATTGATAGGTGGGATAGTACTTCCTGACCGTCGAGGTCATGGTTTTCCTGTGGGGTGGGGGGAGATGCTCGTAGGCATGTTAGAGCGTTGAGTGGTATATGCTTGGGGTTCCTCTCTTCTTGGGATGTTATATTTTCACTTACATGATATAGCCTACCGAGAGGCACAGTCTGTGAGTTGTACCACACTCCTGATGGTATGGGCATGGGAACACATTGCAATTTTTTGACCACTAGTGACAGTAGATGTACCATACAAAGCTCCTTATGCCTTTTGTTATGCGAGGGTGAACACTCGACACCACATAGGAGACACATGATATTTTAGGCATGCCATTGACACGATGGTTTAGCTTACATGGAGGCCATACTTGGGATGCGCAGACTGGTCTGATGAGGATGAGCACTTGTCTTTTTGCCGACAGACATAGTACTTGATTGGGTGGACAGTGTCACATGTCCACATCATAGAGCGTCACTTGCCAGATCATGTCCTGTTGCAGTTTAGAGAGGTACAAGACGTGCCGAGAGGATGGGCTGAGTTCACGAGGTCATCATGAGAGGTCCCCTTGTGGGGTCCAGAGATTCCAGTGGCCACAGCTGAGGCAAACATTGATGCATTACAGGCAGTTCCCTGGGGGTGGAGAGATGGTCTAGCAGACCCAGGTACCACATAGGAGTATGATCAGTGGTGGGCCGTGCATAGGCCGATTCCATTGATAGATCCAGATCAGCCAGAGCTGGTAGAGCGGCGAGGGACAGGACCACGAGGCAGGCGTGGCAGAGGTAGAGGTCAGGGAGGTAGAGGAGGCTGTGGTGATGGTGGAGATGATGGTGGAGGTGGTCAGAAAGGTGGTAGGGATTGATGCCCTAGGCTTGTTGGGTGCCTATCAGGAGGATGATGAGGAGGATGATGATAATGAGAGAGAGATTTGAAACCAGATTTTGGAGGAGTTGGATGAGGAGGAGGATGGTGTACCGAGGGCTAGACAGGATGACACAGGGGCAGTGGATCCCGATACAACTAAATTACATGCTCAAGTTGCATCCTTGGAGGAGCAGATGAGAGCCCTGATGTCCGAGAGGGATGCATTACAGATGGAGAGGGACAGAGCTATCATGGACAGAGATCAGGCCATAGCTCGAAGATAGGAGACTGAGCAAAGATTTATAGAGCTCAGAGCTTTATGTACTGGACCATCAGTTGCCTTTGCCAGAGAGTTAGTTAGAGCTGGGGAGAGGGAGACTTATTACCATGATTTATATGAGGCAGAGGTTCCTCTAGAGAGATAGGCTCCCAGCTTCTCATAGGAACGTAGCAGTAGGTCACAGACCAGGAACCACACCAGGATAGTTAGCACTAAGGGTGTGGAGCAGCCATGGAGATCAGGTCCATATGACAGGCCTCACTCAGCTCACAGGCCATCGGGTTCCCGACATCATTCATCCGCGCATTCCAGCCATGATAGCAGTGGTAGTTCAGGATAGGGGCACTTCTTGATATGTATCAAGACATTGTATTGTGATTCTATAGCCTGCGGGCTCCCTTGTTTATTGATACATTATGAAATTGTGATGTGACACTGTTGAGGGATATAAATATATATGATTTTGGTGGTGATTCTCATGATATGCATTTCTATTTAATGATTATGCAGTCATTTATTTATACATGTGATGTTTATATGATGGATGATCATATCTATTTTATGATGTGTTGATGCAACTAATGATATAATGTTGATTCTATGTGATGTATGCATTTTATAGTTATGAGATGCAATATGATGTTGTATGTACAATGCATGCTACATGTGATGCTATACAAATGTAATGTGATGCATGTATTTACACTTGTTTTGTTCATGGAATGCTTTTGATATCATGTATTATATGATGATGAATGTCTATTATGCCATGATGTCCTAAATATGATAAATGCCTAGATGTATGTATTTTTCTAACATGTATGTGTATGTAGGATGACTTGTATTGTTGTGTGTCACAGGACTCCATCATACTGCAAGAAAGAAGAATTGTTAGTGCAAAAAGAATGATTGAGAAATAATGAAGGAAATTAGATAGATGTTAGTATTAGCAATCTTCGATGTTTCACTGTATCACAAAAGGTATTGTACTTTATCATCATTGGGCGGGACTAATACAAATGGAGACAAACACCATGATATGACATAGATCAAGGTGTGCAAGGTCATCCACTTGTTAACAATAGACAATCACATACAAGGATTGTCGTTAACACATACTAAGGGCACAAGTTGCCCCAGTCTTTTTGTCAAGACAAACCACATACAACAAACAAAAGAAAAGATGGGTCATGAGACGTCATCACTCCTCTAAATCCTTCATGGGACATCCTTGAGGAAACTAGTAACATGACTCAAAATCAAATTTTAAAGACAGTCGACAGACATCAGTCAAAGAAAATAGAATTTTGATACATCGTGGCTTCTCTAAATCCTTCATGGGACATCCTTGAGAAAGCTAGTAACATAATTCCTATCATAAATTCAAATGAAAAGATAAGATAAATAAGCCATAAAGTAAAAAAGCCAGTAAAATATTTGCCAAAACTTGATCTGTTTGTTTGATTTGTTTTGATTGATAGAATGATTGATTGATAAAGCTTTATTTCAGGAGATACACATACCGGATAAGACTATGAGTCTGGTTTCGATGTTATGAATATCTGTATAAGGAATGACAAAGCCTGGTTTTAGAAAGACATGTATTGTATAAGACGTTGAGTCAGATGTCGTTGATGTGATAACCTGTGTAAGGCTATGTTTGATTGTTTGAAAATGTCGATATGCAGGAAGGACTCAGCCTATATAAGACATTGATTGTTTTGTTGATAGCTGTATTCAGGAAGGACTCATCCTGAACAAGATACAAGTTGATTGTTTTGACAATGTCCATCTGCAGGAAGGACCCATCCTGTAGCAGACATTAGTTGACTTTTTTAAATTTTTTTTGGAAATTTGTTTGATTTGACTTAGAGACATTGCTGACTTATTCACCAGATTAATTCATGACTTGATATGACATGTTGACAATTGACTGTGTGTGACAACAAACCCTAAAGGACTGACCTAGTGCGGCCTCAGGGGCTCATTGATTGATGGCCCTGCCTACGTTATACACGCAGAGACTTGGTAATTCGACTTGACTTTGACTGACAAGACTGACTACAAATAGAAGACATGTGTGAAAGTGAATGTGACGAACCCTAATGGACTGACCTAGTGTGGCCTCGGGGGCTCATCGATTGATGGCCTTGCCTACATTATACACACAGAGACCTCGTAGTTCGACACGACCAATGACCTTGTCATATAGACATATGAATTGAAGCATGATTTTATATAGACTAACCTAAACAAACTAACCTAATGCCTTAGGGGAACATCGACAGATGGCCTTGCCTACGTCCAGTTGCAGAGGCAACGTAGTTTGATAAACGACAAAGACTGACAAGTGCGACTGACTTTGACTCTATTTTTGGATTTTTGACATGTTTTTGTATTTTCTTAGGACATTTTGCAATGTTTGTGGATTTTTCTATGCTTTTATGTCGTCAACACAGCCAATGGAAGAATCAATATGACACATGTCGAGTGTTTTCCCCCAGTCAAGTATAAGAGCAATTGATTATGAATAGGGTAAAATGGGGGATATGAAATGCACTTGATGTCAATTGTTCCAGGTTATGGGAAAGAATACCACTTATTATGAATGGTATATACAAGCGATGGATATGAAAGATAAGGGATATGTACATGGATAGGTAGTATGTATAGGGATAAGGACCATGTATAGGGTAGTGGACTATGTATAGGGAAGTGGACTATGTACAGAGATAGGTAGTATGTACAGGGATAAGGACTATGTACAGGGTAGTGGACTATGTACAGGGAAGTGGACTATGTATGGGGATATGTAGTATGTACAAGGATAAGACTATGTACAGGGTAGTGGTAGATTAGAATAATAGTAGACAAAGGAGCAGAGTCAACTACACATGGCGCCTGTTTGCCAGGTTTTCACCATGGTACCTATCCAAAGTGCCACCGAAGTGGTTTTCACTATTGGATGAATTATTTGTCTTTACTATTTTCTGGAGTATCTAATCTTTTTTCTGTTACCAAGACGCCCGTTAGGTTTTCACCTTGGAAATGATTATTGTGATTTTCTAAATTGTTTGTATTTTTGCTAATTAAGACAAGGCTCTCAGAAGCTATGCGTAGAACTTCTTCAGATGCAGAGTATTGATTGGTGAGAACAATGGTTCCCTTTCAGGAGTAAAGAGTTGGTATGCTCCTAATCCAAAAGTTTCTATAACAATATAAGGTCCTAACCAGTTTGGTTCAAACTTTCCTAGTTTGTCTCTTTCTGCTTGATTTTTTGGGTTCTCCATTAAAACCAGGTCACCAATGTCAAAGTTTATGTTCAAGACCTTCCTGTTATAGCTACGATGAAGGAGATTCTGATATGCTTGGAGATGTTCTAGTGCCTTTTGTCTTCTCATCTAGGAATTCTAGCTCATGGAGTCTCGATACTTGGTATTCTTCATCATCAATGTGGCCTTTCAAGGATACCCTTAGGGAAGGAATCTCAACCTCAATAGGAAGAATAGCTTCATAACCAAATACAAGGGAATAGGGAGTGGCACCAGTGGGAGTACAGATACTTGTGCAATAAGCCCATAAGGCGGGGTTAAGCTATAAATGCCAGTCACGACCAACATCATTGATAGTCTTCTTGAGGATTCTAATGATGGTTTTGTTAAATGCCTCTGCTTGGCACCTTGTGGGTAGTATGGAGTGGAAAAGTGATGTTGAATATGAAATTCATCACATAGATGGTAGACTTCTTGATTCTTAAAGGGGAGGCCATTATCGATAATTATGGATTGAGGGACACCATACCGACAGATGATATAGTTCAAGATAAATTTAGAAATCTATGTGCCGATAATGTATGTCATAGGAATGGCTTCAATCCACTTCGTAAAATACTCAGTGCCATGATAATGAATTTGTTCCCATTAGATGATGTGGGGTGGATCTTACCTATGAGTCGAGTCCCCATTGGGCAAAGGGCCATGGTGACATTATAGGATGGAGCTCCTGTGGGGGCATGTATCAAGTCTCCATGAACTTGGCATTGGCATTTCGTTAAAAGACATATGAGTCTTTTTCCATAGCAGGCCAATAATAATCCAGTCTCATAATCTTTTTGGCTAAGGTAGGACTACTAGAATGGGAACCACATATACCCTCATGCACCCCATGCAAGGTTGCTTGTGCTTCAGTAGAATCAAGACATCACAGTAGGGCATTATCTGAGGTTCTATATAGGGTGTCTTCGACGATGGTGTATTTGGCTGACTTGTGGAGGAATGTCGTACATTGGTTATTTGATAGGCCAGTGGGTATGACGGCATGAAGGTAGTCATATATTTCTTTGTACCATGGGGAATTAGGACCAACAATGTCACACACCATTTCAGAATCTGGGATATTGTAGGCTGGGACTAAAAGTTGTTCTACCAAGAACTCAAACTTAGGCACATTGTTAGGAATGTCGAGAAGTGATGCAATTGTAGCCATAGCATCTACTACCCTATTTAAAACACAAGGTATCTAATGAAATTCAACCTTGTCAAAGTACTCTTTAAAGCTATCAGCCATGCGTTTGTAGGGAGCAAGCTTCTCATCCTTAGTCTCATAATCATCATTTACCTGTCTGATTACTAGTTGAGAATTTCCATATACCTGTAGATTCTTAATGTTCCACTTGACTGCCATGTGTAACCCTGCCACTAGAGCTTCATACTTTGCTATGTTGTTAGTACATGGAAATGCAATCTTGAATGACTTAGGGATGGAATCACCCTATGGTGTGATAAACAGTATACCAACCCTTGAGCCATGATTTGTATGTGAGCCATCAAAGTATAGTTTCCATGTTATGTTTGTGTCAATTGTAAATATAAACTCATCAAGAAAGTCTACAACTAATGGGTGATCTGCCTATATTGGTGCATTGGCTAATTGATCAGCAATGACCTGTCCTTTAATAGCCTTTCTTTCTACATATTGGATATCATACTCACTAAGTATTATAACCCATTTGGACAGTCGCCCTGTTAATGCTACCTTGCTGAGGAGATATTTCAGAGGGTCTATTTTAGCAATCAACATTGTTTGATGGTTAAGCATATAGTGCCTTAGTTTTTGGGTAGCAAATACTACGACAAGACAAGCACGTTCAATGATACTATAGTTGAGCTCATAACCTACCAAAGTACGACTGATATAATCGACCGCCCTTTCATGACCTTCATTTTGATTTTGTGCAAGCAATGCTCCGAGTGATGAATGGGTTGTTGTGATATAAAGAATCAATGGTTTTCCTTCAATAGGTGGCATTATGACTGGTGGTGTGAGTAAATATTCCTTAATCAGTTGAAAAGCCTCTCCACACCTAGTTGTCCACGCAAAGGGTACCCCTTTCTTAAGTAGATGTTGAAAAGGATATGTCTTATCTGCTAACTGTACTATAAATATTTTGATGGATTACAGTCTTCCTTGTAGTGTCCTTAGTTGACTGAGATTAGTGGGTGGAGGCATGTCTATGATTGATTTTACCTTGGCTGGATCCACTTCAATGCCTTATTTGGAAATGATATAGCCTAAATGCTTTCCTGACTTCACTCCAAACACACACTTCTTGGGATTGAGTTTCACCTTATACTTCTCCAACCTTTGAAATATCTTGTCTAAAACCTATAATTGTTCTACCCTTGTCTTGGATTTAACAATAAGGTCATCGACATAATCCTCCATAAGAGTGTGTACTAGATCATGAAAGATAGTGGTCATGGCACGTTGATAGGTTGCTCTAGCATTCTTGAGTCCAAAGGGCATAACATTCCAACAATACATTCCCCAAGGACAAGTGAAAGCCATCTTAGGTTGGTCTTCAGTTGCAATTTTGATATGATTATATCCTGAAAAATCCATCCATAAGGGACAACATCTCATATCCTGCTGTCATGTCAACTATCATGTCTTTGTTAGACAAAGGGAAGTCATCCTGAGGAAAATCCTTGTTGATATCTCTAAAATCAGTGTAGATGCGGATGCCCCCTATTGGTTTAGTGACTGGTACAAGATTGGAAATACAATATGAATAGTCGATTGATCTAATGAAATCAACGTCTAACAGTTTCTTGAGTTCTGCCTTGACTAGTAAAGCAATTTGTGGATGCATTTTCCTCAATTTTTGTTTCACTGGTTTGACACTTGGTTGTAAGGGTAAGTGATGTAGAACAAGTTTAGGATCCAACCCAGGTATGTCTGCATAGGACCAGGAAAAATTTATCTGTCTCTGTGCAAATAAGTTGTGGAATTCTGGCTGCTCTTTTTTTGTCAATGATGCTGCAAAATAAACTAGTCAGGGATTCTCTTTTGTACCTATGTTGACTTCCACTGATTCTTCAATGAGCATGGGTGACTGTTCCTATGCAATGGGGAGAATGTTCAAACCTCCATCCTTAGGTGCCTCAGAGAGGTTTTCACCTTCGGATGTGTCCTTTCTTTTTACTTTTTCATTGTCTAAAGGTGCCTTTCGGTTTTCACCTAGAGACTCGTCCTTTTTATCTTGTTTATTCTTTTTCTCATTTTTGCGACTGGAGGGTTGAACAGATTCCCCAAAGTATGCTTTGTTGTCCAAGTCAATGGTAAAACCAACCTTGTGATCACCGTTAGGTATACCTTCTCGTAATCCCAGGAACTCATCAATTGCTTCATCGTTCTCAAAAATGTCTAAGACAGGTGTGTCTTGTTGGTCCCAATCAATGAGTTGGGGATAAACTAAGGGCATGCCATTGTCGGAGTTATCAAAGTTTAATGGGGTCAAGGTAAGGATTGAGTTATTCATATGGTCACAAAATTCTTGTACTAAGTCCTTTTTTCTCTTAGGTTTAGGTCTATGAAGATTGATAGGTGGGCCTAATGCCAAGGTTTGATTATTTGAAATAGATGTATCAGGTTGCCAAGAAGTAGGATCAAGTGATTCCCAATAGTAGTGTTTAAACCACTCCTCCTTTGTCATTTTCTTTTGTGGACATGAATTCAATGGATTTGGTGAGGAACTTAACATTAAGTCAAGTTCTCCAAATAACTTGTCAAGGTCCATGGAAGACGTATAGGATAGGGAATCCCACTCATAATTGTTAGAGTCGGGGGAGTCACAATGATATTGGTCCAATGGTCTGTGAGATGTCTTAATATCTTCTGAAGCACTTACTTCCTCAAGTAAGGGTGATGGGGTACTAGGAACGCCAATCTAAATCGGTTGAAACCCTAGCCCCATGCCTTTTGGCCACTAAGAAAAAAATATTGGTTCAATCCTCCCATCTTGGTTTAAGCCTAAACCACTTTGTCCATCATATCCCTTGCTCTACATGATTGTGAAACCCTTTCCTTATAGATCTATAGGAATGTGAGCAAGTGAGGAAAGTTGTTCATTATCTTCCTTGTACAACCAGGAGGTGACATCTTATGTATTTATAGCCTCTTTGCTTAATTCACCCCATTTAGTGAAAGTTGTTGTAGGAGGAACATGTATAGTGACCATAGACTATCCCCTATCTAGTGTAGGTAAATCGTATGACTTAGGAGGAATCAAATGGCTGACACAGTAAGATGTCATCATGTAATACTCTCCACAACCCTTGTCTTGGGTCTCAACCCTAGGAGTGGTAGGAATTGAGGGTGAAATAGATGTTCGAGTGAGTGTGGATGGATCAACATAGGAAGATGGATTAGACGATGAAGCCTCTTGGTTTACTGGCACTTGGCGTTGTGGGATCTCTTTTAGATTGGTGCAATATTGGAATGGATCTGGGTCACCATCTATAGTTATTTCCGTGCCATTGTAAGGAAATTTAAGACACTGATGATACGTGGAAGGGACCACCTTCATGGGATGAATCCATGGTGTACCTAGCAAAAGGTTATACGGAAGGGTGAGATCCAAGTCCTGGAACTTTGTCTCCATTACTGCAGGACCAATTCTGATAGGAAGTGTTACCACCCCCTTTGATTTTTGTTCCTCATTTTCATAAGCTTTAATGACAATACTTTTGGTTGTCTCTACGCATGCTTCTGAGAAACCTAATGCCTTAATTAGTTTTAAAGTGCATAGATTTAACCCTGCTCCTCTGTCTACCAAAACTCGTCTAACCTTGGTATCATCAACAAGAACTTCTAGATGTAAAGGATCATTATGGTTCATCTTTTCAGTTGCATAGTCTTGTTCAGAAAATGTGGCATGGTGATTATTGGTCAAGTAGCCCACCATTTCCTGGAAACGATTGATATCAAGGTCATTAGGGACCGTGGTGTTCTGTAAAGCCTTATCGAGAATAGATCGATGCTCAAGGGAAATACACAACAATTCCAAGATTAAGATTTGGGCTAGGGTCTTCCCCAACTGGTCAAGTAGGTTATATTGTAACTTGGAAGGCTGTGGTGTTTTCTGTGATGAAGGGCCTTGGATAGTGATCTTAGTAGGATGAGTATTGATTGTGCACTTAGGATTTCTATTGATAGTAATGGTATTGATATTCTCATCAACAACGTGAAGGTGATGAATGATTTTTCCACCATTATAATCATGCTTGATACTCACATAGTTGATTGACATATTGGTCTTAGTACTCGAACTGGGAACAGTTCCTTTCCCATGGTCATGTAGTGGATCAGAAAAGACTTGATGATCAGTGTTTGATGACTTTTGTTTCTGTCCATTAACTTCAATTATTCTCCTTTCGACAAGATCCTGTATGATATTCTTCAGCTGTCGACAATTTTTTAGGTTATGTCCCTTAGTTCTATGATAATCAAAAAAGGCATTATCATCCCACCAAACTGGTTTAAATTGTCTTGGATCGTATTGTCTGGGTTCCTACAGCTATATAAGATTATGTTGTAATAGTTGTTTGAATATGAACTTAATGGGTTTCGTTAAGGGAGTGAACTCACGTTTTTGAAACCTCCTTTGTTGTTGTGGGCATTGGGTATTTTGGACCATGTTAGGAGGTTGATTGACAACATTAAGCGTGTTGGAAAAAGTGTGAATTCCTTGTAATGTGATGAGTGGTCCCGCTTGTAGCATTTTAGCAACAACTACCCCATCATTGGTGACATTTTTGTTGCGAGACCAAAATCTGTTTCTGTCAGTGGGGGTGTTTTGTAGGATTGGATTTCTATTGGATGTTGATGTCTTAAGTTTTCCTTTTTCAATGAGATCCTTTTCTATTATAACCCCTATTTCCACTAGTTCTGAAAAAGATGTACAACAATGTACCCTTTAAGTACTCCTTAGTTTTGCATGAAGGTTTTCTTGGAACATAGTAACTTTTTGTTTTTTAGGTATCTCAACAGGACACCGGCTAGCTATAGTCCTCCATCTCTGGAAGAAAGTGATGAATGTTTCACCTTCATCTTGTGTTGTGTGACACAAGGTTGCTATATTTATCTCATGGTCTATGTTGAAGGAGAATTGCTCCACAAATTTCTCAACCAGTTCACCCCAAGATCTGATGCCAGAGTCTAGACTTGAAAACCACTCTAGTGCAATTCCTACAAGGCTTCTTGGAAATAGTCTCATAAGATATTTGGGGTCATAGGTGACATCTATGCATATGGTGGAAAATTCCCTTATATGTTCTATTGGATTCCGTTTGCCATTGTACTTAGGGAGATTCGGTATGATATATCTGAGGGAAAGGGGTCATATACAGTGATCTATCAAAGGGAAATGGACATATGTCCTTTGTTGAAAAGGATTTCTTAGTTGACATCGACATGTTATCCATTTGTGTTTGTCGTGCATGCATTTGTGTTTGTAAGATGTCAACTTGGGTTAGGGATGTGCTAGGGGGATTATGCGGATCCGTGTATGTATTCTGAAATCCAATGTCTCATGATGGGTTTCGATTGAATGTTGGTACATGAGGTGGGTTTGGATTCAAAATATTGGTAAACGTGTTCTGGGTCGGAATCTGCATAAAATGGTTTTGACTCGGGATATGTGTGAACGGATTCTGACTACCAATCTGGGAGAAAGGATTTTGATTTGGAATCTGTGTAAATGGATTCTGATTGCTAGTTTGGGAGAATGGATTCTGATTTGGAATATGTGTGAATATATTCTGACTACCAATCTAGGAAGATGGGTTCTGATTGCCATATTGGAATGAGGGAATGCCTCCTATTTTTGTAATCCGTGGTATAGTACTAGTGACTTGAGCACTAGGTATGGCCATCGATTGTGGTATGGTGCTCGTGACACTAACATTAGGTATGGCCGTTGACTGGGATGTTGTACTTTTGACACCGACAAATGGTGTAGAGGCTAACATTTTAGGTCTTTTACTCCCAATAAGAGGACCGGAGGGAGTGGATGATGATCCTTCTATAGTGAAATTAAATCCCGATGTCATGCCAGATGTACCAAATGGAGATGTATGGACTATCGTACTCTATGTAGGTGTGTCAAATGGCATAGTTGTGTTGACCTGAGGTATAGTAGTACTAGCAATCGTTATATTTGTCCCTTGTGTAGGTTGAGTTTGTAAGGTGCTGATATAAAATCCTATAGGTAAGGTAGTGCCTTCAGCTAGAAATTTAGCTAAGTATCGTTGACGATCGTTTGCTAGGTACTCATCTACAAAAGAGGCAAACTCAGGGTCCTGTGTGGCAGCCTCTATGTCTTCTGTTGTAATGTGACCTTGAGTGTTTCTAGTGATGAATTTTTCTAATAGAGTCTTGTGAGGTCTTGAGGAAAATGGATTGATGAATTCGTTTGGGTTCGAAATCTTTTCTCTCTCTCTTCTCTTAGACCTAGTTTCAACCATGTAAAATTAGCTCAATATGTAAGGAATGCAAAACTACATCTATGGACAATATGACTCTAGTCGATGTTTTTGGGATTTTTCATATGCAAAATAAGGAATGTTCTAGGATGACAATAGCCTAATATCTAAAGATGCAAAGTCTAAGCAGGGCTCTAAAATAATCAATTCTATAAACCCAAGTTGGAGGGACCAACTACCTAAAGTCTAACCAAGGCATCAATTTAGTTAAGTCAAGGAACCAATGTAGGATGAGGATCAAAGACAAGTTGAGTTTCCTAACTAGATTGATGAGCTAGGAGGACTCTCTATAGGACAAAGGATAAAATGATAAGACTAGGTTCAATGACAAATTTCGTTGATGCTATGATTTTTCTAGAGTGTAGATGATGGACCTATCCTAAAGTTTGTAAAAATGACCTTCCTAGAAGTTTAATCTAAAAATGTATTCTAAGATGAGACCAAACTCTGAATTAGGACAAGTATGGTAATGAATACATGAACCTAAAGAATGAAAAATTGAGCAAAATCATTTCCTGTTTCTGTTCAAAGTCTGCTTGTGGGATGCCAACTGAAAGACTGGTATAACCGTATTGACTGGACAGTGATCATAAATTCTGTTTTTCTAATTAGGAAAATGCATCGTAGGATTTCACATATGCGGTTAAGTTTACCAGTTGCGGTTAAATTTTACAGTTGTGGTTTTCTAATGATCAACTGCATGTCCCTGATAAATTTTAATGTCTGACTCTAACATATGTGGTTAACCTTCTAACAAATGCAACTCATAATGACAGTTGCGATTCAAAATATAACATATGCAGTTTTTCGCAAAGCAATTGCGAGCTAATCTAGCAGATGCGACTCTACGCTAAATAGATGTGACTGAAAATGACAGATGCGACTTGAAATTAAATAGATGCGACCCTAAAAAACAATTGTGACCTTCTGGTGAATAGTTGCGACTCTGTGTATTTTCAATGATTTGAGATTTAAAACTGACTCTGTTTTCTGTGATCAAATTCTAGCAAACAAGGACAATCATAAAACAAAGTATTTTTAGTTTGATTTTGGACTCAATGAATGTTTAAGTTGACAACAGACAAGCACATCCTAATAGGCCAAAAGGTCAAGGGTTTGTATACTTGGTATAGCCCACCTAAATACCTCGGATTGGTGATAAACACCTTTCCTTCTTGAGAGCGGATAGCTTAGAAATTTGGTGGCATTAACTCCCCTCCATGGCTCATTAAGGTCTTTCGAGCACACCAATTTTGAATTCTTTGCGCAATGAACTCCCAAGAACTGCTATCTCTACTCAAGGGGATCAATAGTGAGTGTCTTCGGGTATGATACTGTACCCTGCACTATACCAAGCAATGGAAAAAAATGGTTGGTCTGTAATACAAAAGGTGTTTAATACGGGCATTCTATTTGTAGGGAATGATCCATGCGGTGAGAGTCCCCTTTCTGATCCATCTCGTCAGAACCATACGCGTGATTCTTGGGCTTTCCCCAAGAATCCACTTTTATATACCAGCTAGAAGTCCCTCAGGTTCAGGGTGCTATCGGTCTAAGTCATCCTGGGGTGAGTACTTTTTCCCACCAGAATAGGCCCAAGTTCTAGAGTTGGTAACCATTTCTCTTACATCCAGGATCGTACAGATGCACAAGAGGAGAGGATACTTCGATGTACCAAATCATGAGGGTAATACACAGTTGTGCTTTCACACCAAACACAGTAAAAACTTGTTAATTTTAAATGAAACGAAAGATTTGCTACACTACCAAATAATCTTTTTCAAGAAAATTAACTAAGTTCTTCGACATGCATTCTGCAGAAAGATTCGTTAGTAGTTTTCAGTATTGTCTTCGTCAATCATCCTGCAAAAACTCGTTAACTCCAAAAACAAAAAATCCCACACGCTGAAAATCCGATATTAGTAACACACAAATCAATTGAAAATTTTAGATTTTTGAAAACATAAACAAAAGGTTACCAGTCAATTGCATCACTGTTTTACCAGTCAGATGCATTGAATTTCTTTGCAATTGCATTCTCAACATTTTACTAGTCAGTTACGGTTCAAGAATTTGTAGATGCGTCAAAATTTTTCAGATGCGGTTCAGAAAGTCAATTGCGTCGCTTCATCAAACTGATGCATCTTCAAATGTCAATTACAGCGTTTCATCAAGCTGATGCGTCGTTCCGTACAAAAAACCTAAAAAAAACAAAATAAAAGTCTACGGATATGCAAAGATGGTGTCTTCACGTCGGGTTCACCAAATGTAACACCAAGAAAGTGCAGAAAGAAAATATTAAGAGCAATCATGCAATGCAGATCTAAATGCAATCTAATGCTAAGCAACAAAGAACAAAGGAAAGCAAAAACATAAATAAAACTTGAACAATCTCACCAAATTTGTACATATTTCCATGATTCATCTCGATTTCCCTTCTCCATTTTGCTGTTGTAGTATAATTGCCCTCATATTTTCAAAGGTTTGTGGAAGTATAGCCTATGATAATGATTTAGCAAAACATCAAAGATTCAAGATAGGTGCTCACAAAAGTCATAAGATTTCGAGAGAGATTGGAATGATGAAGACCAGATCAATTTATAGAAAATTGATTATTCAAATGACAAGCCAAGATTGAAAGTTCAACAGACGGTTGAGATTGACTGATTAGTCATGCATTATGATAACAGTTAGTAATGACATGAGTGATATAAATTAGAAATAGAATTAAAGATTAAATAAATGATTTAATCTTCAAGTTTGGTATTCGAAAATAGAAGAATTATCTTTGCATGACAAAGATAAAGATGGATTAAAGCAACTCTATGTTTGAATGCACAGACAAGATTTAATTAATTAAATAGGAATATTTAATTAATCTTCATGTACACGCAAATGAGTTAGAACTGGATGATTGAATGATTTGACAAAGAGATTACTCGAGAACGCCACTCAGACATTAAATCAAGAGTTAAATGACTGATTTGAATAGATCTTTGAGTCGAGTAAAAGTGAATACTTAGATAACTCACACAATTATCTAAATATAGAGGAATGCGTTAAAATAGAATCCATGAATTAAATAATTCATTTAATTCAAGATTTGATATTTGAAGAATAATTAAATAAATAAGATTTATTTAATTAAGTGATGGAGGGAATAAAATTAATAATTAAATAAATAAATAATTTATTTAATTATAGTTGAAGTATGATTTATTTAATTTGACAAGAAGGATAAGGTTAATTAGTAACATAATTAAATAAAAAGCGTTTATTTAATTAATCAGATAGAATAAAGAAAAGTGTGAATTAATTAAATAATTAAGATTATTTAATTAATAGAAGAAATGAAGACTATAGAGAATAATTAAATAATTGCATTATTTAATCATGACCATGAAGAATATTATGAAGAATATTGAAGTCACAGGCTTAGACCAAATTTTGGTGTCTACACAAGCATCTAAGTATAATTAAACCGAGATGACTTGAGCATTGCTTAAAACACAAGAGTTAACCGGTTTCCTATGTAAATTCAAAATGGCATTAGTGATACTTTGTAGAGCATGTCTCGTGACAATTTGCACAGTAATAATGATCAACTCACAGACAATAGACAAAGAAAAATCATACTCCTTCCTAGCTCCTCTAGTTCGATACATCATCGAGGTGCTCCAGAGATATGATAACAAAAATCAAAGTACAAAAATTAAACATGTGTTTAATGTGATAAACCCATGATTCAGAAGAGCATCATCCTTTTATTTGATTCTATCTCCAATTTTTTGATGTTTTTGGGATTTTTTGATTTTCCAAATTTTTTAGGTTTTTTTCGAGATTTTGACCAAGAAGCTAAGCTAAAGACCTATCCTAGGGGTCTCGGGGGCTGATCAAAGATTAGCCTTGCATACGTTATATATGTAGAGACCACGTAGTTTGACAAGACGACTCTGTTTTTGACTTTTTTGACTAACTTTTGACCTGTTTTTGGTTTTTGATATGATATGGATGTTTGATGCATTTCTGATGGTGATTGATGTTCAATGTTAGGTTGCATTTTAATCATTGTTTTTGTTGCGTTTTTCTTACTATTGTTTGTCCATTTGTTTAAGCCCCTTGTTTAATGCCCCCAATGAGTTCATAATTTTTCCTCAGTCGAGGGTGAGACACGATCACGATGCCAGGATATGTACATGAAGCTTTTCTGATGATAGGCAGATGGATGGTGAAAGCAAATGGTCAATGGGCTCCAATAGATGGAAAAGCTAACCTATCACAAATAGCGCCTGTTGCCAGTTTTCACTACTTTTTTTTATTGCACTTTTTTAGATTTTTAGATTTTTTGATCTTTTTTATTTTTATTTTTTATTTTTTTGTATTTTTGTATTTTTCTCTTTTTTGGATTTGTGATCTTTTTTTGGATTTTTGATCTTTTTTCTGATTTTTTTGTATTTTTTGATCTTTTTCTATTTTTTTTGTATTTTCTCAAGATATTTAAGATTGAATGAGATGATATGACCAGTTGAAGGAACATGATGCCCCACAAAAGAGGTAATGCAACCATGGATAAATGATAGATCAAAATGAAAGATTCATTGCAAAACATGTCACACAAGCAACATATCTCTTGTTGAAAGATGATAATGGTTGATTGATTAGAATGCCAGGAATGATGATGATAAGTACTTAGGATCACTGATTTCATCTAAGTATGATAAGATTGATGATTGTTGATGATTGATTGACAAAAGATATGAGGATTGGATAATGTTTTACAGCTCGGCTCAAATATGATTTGCATGGTAAGATTCAAGGTTGCAAAGGGACATGATGCCATGGATTTTGATAAGCTAGGAGATATGGAATGGAAGCATGCAAGGATATGAATGGGAGGATCAAGATCAACTAGATAAGATACAGATGCAAGGCCCAAGTATTTTTCCCCTATTCGTCATCAAGAGCAAGGACAAGAAGAAAGGGTGTATCTAGTAAGAATGATGGAATATGGATAAGATAAAAGATATGATACAAAAGATATGGATAAAGCATATAGGATAAGATATATGATGTTCAAGAAGATCCTTAACCTTTTCGAGATGAAAGGTGGGAAATGTGGAGGATAATATATGCATGATAGGAAGATGGAAGAAGGACTTAAGCATCAAGTTTCACGACCAAATATCCCTTTAATAAACCATGGAAATGGGGATTAGACTCATAAATGTTGTCCTATCAAAGGTATGATGGAAGAACTAAGGACTTATCCAAAGGTTTGGATTAAAGGAGAATAATGGGGGATGAATTTTGGATAATGGATAGGAGGTGGAAAGACTTGTTGATGGATAGATGGAAGGGGTGGCAAGGTCAACATTGGAACACACCTTGAAGGGTGATGGAGTGATGGAGGAAAGATGGATTTGGAAGGTGAGGTTTTTGGATGGAAGAGTGGAGGAAGCTTTTGGATTAGCAAATTTGGATGCCAATTTATATTTTATTGCTTCTATGAGACTTTTTGGAATCCACATGATTTTTGACTTTGATATTTGCTTTGTGGGCCTTTGTGGCCTTTGAGATTTTTCTTTTTGCTTTATGGACCTTTGTGGTCTTAGAAAATTTTCCCTTTGCTTTGATGGGCCTTTGTGGCCTTTTGAAATTTCCTTTTGATTTATGGACCTTTGTGGTCTTGGAAATTTTTCTTTTTTCTTTGATGGGCCTTTGTGGCCTTTTTGATTTTTCCTTTTATTTTGGATCAAATTTTCTTTTATTTTTGCATGCCTCTTCGAGGAGACATGTTGATCCTTTGACACATGTGGATTTTGATATGAAAGCTTTTGAGATTTGGCACCCAAATTGCTTCTAAGAGAAATGGGAGGGGTGGATTGAGATGAATGGTATGGAGGTATTATGGATGAGTGAGTGTAGGTAGAATTTTGAAAGGGCATCAAGGATATGTGCCTTTGTTGTTCTTGAGGAATAGGATATGGACCTAGGATAGATGGAAGGTTTGATGAACTAGGATAAGGACCTAGGGTAGATGGAAGGTTTGGGGATTAGGATGAGGACCTAAGATAGATGGTAGGTTTGGTGGACTAGGAAACTTAGGTGTATAACCAAGGCCATGGTAATGTGGGTTTTCTTGGACAGAAAGGGGTTCTAGGATACCTTGTTCATGAAGGACTAATCTTTTTCCTTTGTAATTCATACTTTAACACATTTGTTTATGAATGGGATATGTATTGTTTGTGAAACAAGATGCAAGTCCATTTTGGGGAGGATATGATATGGATGAAAGGATAGGTGTTGGAAGTAAACCAGAGTGGATAAAGGTGGAGGATCCCAATTTGTAGGTGTGGGGTTCATGGATGGATTGTATAGGTGTGATAGGATCTTGGCATGGGGATGATGGGGTACTTTGATCTTGACTTGGAAAAGGATAAAGAGGTGTAGGAGATGGAGTAGCTTGCTCTTCATTAGGTACACAATCATCATGTAGTGGTATGAAAGGAATATATTGATCTTGAGAAGGATGAACATCCTCATGGAATGAAAGGGTATCCTCGAATGGAAGCATATCTTGATCTTGATGAGGAAGGGAATCATGAGATTTTGTAGAAAGCATATCTTGATCATTAGGTGATAGGACATCATTAGATAGGATGGAAGAATTATCATGCTCCTTTGATGCAATGGAATCTTGAGATGGTATGGATTCATTATATGGAGTGGAAGGAGGGCTTGGAAGGATACTTTTCTCTTGAGATGGAAGGCAATCCTTGTGGATGAAAAGTGAAAGGAGGGGATCATCATAGAATTTTTGAGAGATGGATTCTTGGTCAAAGATTGGAAGAACTTGTGGAATTTTGGTATCATTGGATGAAGTGGAAAGAATGCTTTGATCTTGATGTGTGAGGGATTCTATGATAGCATGGTTTGGGTTGATAGATTGACATGAATCATTTGATACAAAAGATATGATAGAAGAAGGTGGTTGGATGGAATCGTTAACTTGAGTGAAAGAATCATTAGGTACATTTTGACTTATGGGAGATGAAGATAGATGCATGAAATGGTAAGATTGTTCAATATCCTTTGTGTTTGAAAACTTTGATTTGGGCTTATTGATTTTTTGCAAAAATTCAAAGAAATTGAACTTGGATGATGTAGTTGTTGGTGGAGAAGGTGTCAAGTTTGTATTTCTATCATATGGATAAGAATAGATGTATGACAACAAACATTTTTCTATGGTTGTTTCCCTTTGCATATCCCATAGTTTTTGTTGAAGGATTTTTATTTGATGAGCTAAAGCATTCAATTGATCCTCATCTATTTCAGCCATGGTGGTTTGAGTTTCAATTTCTTGTCTTTTGAGTTTATGCTATTTTTGTAACCTTGTTTGAACGGGCATACAAGTGTTATAGTTTTGACTAAACTTTGATCTAAGTTTGGAAGTGTACCAAGGATTACAACTAAGTCAAATAGAATGACACATTCTAATGAGACTAAGTTTAATTTGACTATATAGCTTCGTTTCGTGATGAGAAGATGATAAATCCTGATGATGAAACTAGGGTTAATAATCAAACGCGTGATAAATTTGATGATTTTGCTACTTTGAGATGTTAGATCCTGGTTTAGGTTTGGAAAATTCCACTTGTAGAGGTCAATTTTAACAAATTTTCATTCTAAGGTACCTAAGGAATGATTTTGGACTTTGAGAAAGTTCCAAAATTTTGGTTCAAACTGTGAAACTAGAAGCAAATTTTCTTCCTAAACGAGGTACTCAAATCTTTGGAAAAGTCGTGGAGTTTGACAATAGTAAAAGATGTATAATTCGGGATTGTTCTTGCAAGCTCCTTTGTAGAAATTGAAGGTCAACCTCTCTCTAAAGTCATAAAGTGTTGATAGGAATTTTTTATGTTCTTTTGGACTAAGAGGTTTTGACTTTGGTTTCTGAATTTTAATCTTTTGTGAAATCATTTGGTAACACACATGTTCAGACTCTATTTTCCCTAAGGACTGGTTGAATACTATTGAGGATTCCCAAGGTGAGACTGACTATTAGATAGGAGATGAACCTAGGTCACTATTTTGTGTTTTGCAAAAGGCACCAAAACAAAGATAAAAGGCACCACAGAATGAGAAAAATGCACCAAAACAGAGACAAAAGGCACTAGAATAGGTGCAAACTTGGTTTTTTTGAAATTTTCTTAAAAATTTTCTTGGTTTTTCTAATTTTCCAATGGGAGATTTGGTTGTTTCACTAAATCCAATTCTAAATCAGGGTTTTCACTTTCGATATGTAATGTTTTGTTTGTTTTGAAAACACTTTGATAAAGAAACATCAAGCAATGTACACTCCTAAGGTTGTGAAAGACTATATTCTTTTGGATTCCACATGGGTTTTACCCTAACCACACTTATTCTTAGCAGATGACTAGATGCTTGACCCCATTGGCTCCCCTCCACGACACTCACTTCTCGGGGCAGCCAAGCACCAATACCCATGAATCTCCCATGGCATATTTCTTATCTCTACTAAAAATCATGAGAATGTGGATCCCTTCGCAATGACCGTTGCTGCACCAAAGAATAGATAAAGGTTTTGGAAAAAATACAAGGTTTTTAGTAAAGACTTTACATTCGTTGGGGTTGATCCATGCGGTGAGAGACCATTGCTACCCTTCTCGTTGGAACCAACCTCGTGATACTAGCCTTTGTTCCAGTATCCACACTTATATAGTAGCTAGAAATGCGCTTGGCTTTAGCATGTTACCGGTTGGGTCATTCCCTTGGGTGATTACTTTTTCCCACAAGGCGAGCCCTCTAAGATAAACAAAAGCAAGCAAGTATACCCATAGTTCGATCACTCTTTATTCAACATGAATAAAGAGAGAACACAAGCTATATACTCCACTCACACTCGCACACAAAAAGTGAATGGGTCTAGCTTTTTGGTCACCCAGTTAAGGGGAAAGCATATGCCTACCATCCATCAAGCACAAAAGACATCGGGTTCATTAACCCTTTAATTAAGATATGTTCCTAACTTAACCAAAATGAAACATGGTGTTCATTAACCTTTTAATTAAGCTATGTTCCTATCTTAACTAAAAGGAAACAAGTAAATCACTTCCAGCCCCTGCAATATGTCAGTAGTTTGATAAGAATGTCTTTGACAGTGAATTTGGGAAAGCTGCAAAACAACAACACAAAGTATTAGCCTTTGGATTTAGGGAAAAATAGGGAAACTGTAAAAGGCACAAAAACAGAGACAAAAGGCACCATAGAATGTGCAAAAGGTGCCAAAACAAAGACAAAAGGTGCCAAAATAGAGACCAAAGGCACCAAAACAGAGATGAAAGGTGCCACAGAATATGCAAAAGGCACCAAAACAGAGACCAAAGGTGCCAAAATAGGTGCAAAAGGTTCCAAAATAGGTACAAGAGGTGCCAAAATGGGTGCAAGAGGCACCAAAATGGGTGCAAAAAGCTCCAAAAGTCTCACATATGAACCTATGAACATAATTTTCAAGCATGTTAATAATAAACAGGGCAAGGCCCCATGGTGGGCGCCATTTTGTGTGTGTGTTAAATGTGCAAAGTTATTATCAACACAAACCTTAATGAAACAATTTATATTCAAAGATTCAAAGCAAACAAGTTATTCTAATTTGCAAAAAACTAAATCTTTCAAGAACATCTCATTGTCCTCTATTCTTAATGATTCTTTTAACCTTTTGGCCCTCAGATTTGTATGTGCACAAAGGCTATTAGAATGACACTTAAGAAACAAGATTATTATTCAATATGCAAGCCAACTAAATTCCTACATGAAACTATATGCAAACAATGATGATGAATGCCATGATGAGTGGAGGTGGATGCTATGGTATTGAATTAGAATGATCTATATATGATACTCCATATGCTCAAATCGAAACTAAAGATGAACTAATATAAAATGCAAATATGATGCAAGATGGGATATAAAATGCAAATATGATGCAAGATTTAAATCTAAGATGTAAATGCAAAGAAAAACATGATGTAAAGACTAGCTATAAGACTCCAAAATGCTCCCAAGGTCCAATGATAAACCTGCATGATAACTCTACTTCAAATGTGGATGCCAAATACAATACCCAATGGTTGTATTTATAGCCTTTTCCAAGCATATAGTGAGGTGACAATAATCAATGGTCTAGATTCAAACAAGAAGAATGGATGGTGAAGATGAAGAGAATCAAGATGTTGTCCCCTTGACCAAAGACAACATGCCATTTGGATGGAAGAATCTCTTGACCAATGGGAAACATTCCATTTGGATTGAAGATTCAAGTGTGCGAAGAGAAGACCATGTGCTCCAAAATTGGTGGAAATGTGGGAGGAATAAGCCATGTGCTTTTTAAAATGAGTTGAAGATAATTCTAATTAAAAGTTAGAGTTATTTATTTTCATGTGACCTTAGTGAGGTGGCACAAAAAGTTGTAGACATGTGCTTTAATTCCTAATCAAGATTAGTGGAGATTAATTAAATAAAACAAGTTTATGGAACTTTGTTTATTTAATTAATTTATAAGAATATGATCTAGATTTGGAGTATTTATAAAATGAACAATATAAATAAATTGAGAATTTACTTATACATAGTTGAAATATTAATTAAATAGCTAGTATTTAATTAATTAAATGTGATGACTGATTTTAGGTGTATACAATTACTTCTTCTCTCATAAGATCTACAATGAAAATCCTCATGACCAAACTTGTTACATGTGTAGTAGTAGCCATAAAAGGATTGAGAGGTCATAACATTAGTCCTTGTTACCTTACTTTTGCAATCATTAGCTTTGTGGCCAAATTTGTTACAAGCATAGCATTGACCATGAAATGATTGAGTGTTCATATAATTGTATCTAGAGGGTCTGAAGGAGTTTTGAATCATTTTTCTTCTGCATTCTACTTCCTTATGACCAAATGTATTACAATAATAGCACATGCCACTAAAACTGGTAGGAGTAGATTTCTTAGGAACAAGCTTCCTAAAGTTCTTATTTTTTCTCCAGACAAGAATGAATCCTTCTTCCTTTTGTCTTTTATGATTTATGTTTGCATCTCTAGAGGATGTTTCCTTAGGATTTTTTTTACAATATGTCTCCTGCCTTGTCTCATATTTTCCTTCATATTTGAAGTTATCATACAGATTTTTAGATGCATTAACCATAGGGATTTTTCATTTTTCAAAACCAAGTCCAAATTTTTCTTTTGAAGATTTTTGAGAGTTAATTAAATCATCAAGAATTTCAGAGCCTTCTCTCAGTTTTAAACCTTTGTCAATTTTCTCTTTATCCTTTTCAAGTTCTTTTTATAGGGATACAATCTCTTCCTCAAGCTTTAAACATTTGAAACTTTTTTTATTGAGCCTAGTATTCAGGAAATCCTCAATCCTTTTGCCTTCTTCAAATTTTATTTTTAAATTTGAGATCAAATCACCAGCTTCTTTGGCTTTCATTTTACATTCACTTCCTCCTTCTATTTGAGCTTTCAATTTACCAATTTATTCCTTTGATTCTTTAGCTTTGACTTTCAATTTGTCAATTGTTTCTTTTTAATTTTCCAACATGTACTCATATTTAAATTTTTTTAACCTCACTTCATCCAAATCTTCAAGAGCAGGCTAGAGTTCTCCTTCAAAATTTACTTCATAATTTTCTAGATTGATATCCCAATATTCAAGTTCTATTGATTCTAGATCTAGTTTTGGAATAAACATGTTATTGATTTCTATAGCAAATCCCATGTGCTCAAGATTAGGATCAACTTCTCAAGGAACTTGGCTCTAATACCAATTATTGAACATAAAGATGAGTTGAGAGTGGGGGTAAATCAACATATATTAAAACTTAACCAATATTATTGTAAGATTAACTACACATCACATGAAATGAAAGGAACAAAAAAGAGCACATACATCACATGAAGACATCAATATTTTTATGTGTAAAAACCAATGAGGGAGAAACCACGGTGAGGGTTAACTCACAATACATGTATCTCAATTCTAAGAAGAATTGCAATGTTTAAGGCACAATGGAAATGGACTTGCAAACTAAGGTATACAAACTTAGAAAAAGGTACAAAGACCTGATGAGACTCACTATCTTAGAGCAGAATACATGACAAATATAATGATAAAATTGATTATGAATTACTTTGAGGAAGCATCTAGCATATGTTGAAGTTACAATCACTATTTCACACAATTTGACCTTCACACTGATTTTAGACACTTCATCTCTTTCATTAGACTATGTCATGAATAACTATCAATCATCACCATTGTAAATGAATTTAATCTTCTATATATATCCTTTGCAACACTTCAAAACTTTTATTAAGTCGACACCATGATGACCTTTAGAAGAAACTCTTGAAATCTCATTGGTCGGCTCCAATTATTTATAATATTTGCAAGAGAAACAAATGCAGATTAGCACACAGTATTATAGGATTCAAACAAATCTAAGCACATTCTCAAAAATAGGATTAACTAATTAGGATCAAACAGTGAGAATGAAATAAGTCATGTTGGGTCAAATAGTATCAATGTTATCAACATTGTCACTGTTTGTCTTCACATAGCTAGGGAGATACCAAGGTCATTATGCGGACCAATATGTAGGAATTATATACCATGCATCTTTGTGAACATATTACCAAGTCCACATGGTAAAATCTATCTCACCAAATAAATGTGGAGCATTCTAACAAGCTTTTAACATTATATTGCACAAATTGCAACATTGTTAGTTCTAACTCTTTCTATAGAAGGTGTAAAGACTTGATTTATTATATATAATACCTTCAAAAAATAATTAACTTATCTCTTGAACTACAAGACAAGAACTTACTCTATGGAAGAATGCATACTGAAAATTCATGACTCTATTATAGTGAATGCACTATTAATACCTTTGGCAACTTATCTCAATGTGAAGTACACCAATAAGGAATGATATTGTCATAAAAATGTAGGGAACATATTGGAAAAGGTGTACCAACCACCGCATCAATCATAGACACTAGGTAGATCACCATTCATACATCTAACTATACTGTTGACTATATCTTTGCACTTGCACTATCTTTAGAATATATACAAAATTCATCATACACATTTGACATCAATGACAACCCATAATAGGTTAACATCAATGAAAACACCTATTGCCAACAAAAATTCCATGAACTATTCATGAGATTTCAATGAGAAGGAAAGGAAATAGAGCTAAGAGGGTTGAAGGAAAAGTCCACACAAATGGTAAGCTCTCATCAAGTGCGATTTTTTCTTAAAAAAGGATTTGATGGATTTATGTCCCAATTATGTTCATTAGAAGTCTCTCAATATAATACTCCCATCCATCCAAATTTACAAGAAATCATTGATCAACACTTAGTGGTTTTCAAAGATATTCCTATAGGACCTTCTCCTAAGAGGGATCATGATCATGTCATACAAATAGTTCCAAGGAAATAGCAACCCAACATTAGGCCCTACGAGTAACCATATATTCAAAAAAGTGAGATTGAAAAAATTATGGAGGAGATGTTAGGCATGAATTATATGGCATAGCCAAAGTGCTTACTCCTCACCCATGGTGATGGCACATAAGAAGGATGAAACTTGACACGTGCCTAGACTATAGAGCGCTCAACATGTACACCATCAAAGATAAGTTTCCTATTCCATTTATTGATGATTTTCTAGATGAATTGAGTGGAGATATGTATTTAAAAACAATAGATCTTAGATCAGGTTATCATAAAATTCAGATTAAGGAAGAAGATATTTTTATGACAATATTTAGGGTTCCTAAGGGTTATTATGAGTTTTTGGTGATGACATTTTTTCTTACCAATGCATCATCTTCATTTCAAAGTGTAATGGCATAAAATTGCACCCCTGACAATTTCACATACATTCTTGCATCTAGTTTAGTGTCCACTCCCTTAGCACCTGTGTAGGCTCATTTTAGCCCCTGCATCAGCCTTTTTCCCTTCTCAGGATGCTCAACACCCCTTTTCAACAGCTACCCTCCTGCATCAACTTTGTGTCTACGAATAAAAATTCATCAAGCTCCCTTCAGGCTTTATTTGGTTGAAGTATCAATCGACACATTGCATTAAAAAATCATTCGACCCTTTTTCATAAACGACACTGCTCTACACTCCCCAAAGGATCTCTTCCCTTTGCATTTCAAAATGGCCCTGTTGTGTTGCCACATGTCCGTTCTGTGCATGATTGAGAGTCACTTCCCTTTGCTTTTGAGTTAGGCTCCATCTACATGCCATGTGGCTTCATCTTCGTATATTTTGGTAGGCTCCACAATTGGTACGAAGGATGAGACAGGTTACACATGTCTCCTTGGCACAAGCTTTCAATGGCAAAAGAAAAAGATGAGCATGGGCAACGCAATTTCGCCATGTGTCTATTCAGCGGGTCTTTCTTTTAAATGATGGATGGAGTGAGCCAAGGACCGTGACATGCTACCACATGTCATAACTGCTTTAGCAGGGTAATGACACTTGTCTACATAACCTTGCTAGGACCACTGGTATCATTTGCAGAGGATGCACCTGAACTTGGAGTGACTAGATACTTTGCCTAGAATCTTTTTTGTTGTAGCAGCCAGGAGGGATCTTTGATTCTACATCATGGTCAAAGATTCTCAAATATTTTTTGTTATTGCTCACCAAGGTGGTGGGAGAATTTGGCTATATATACTCCTCTTTGTTTTGGAGGAGGGTTTTGAAGTTTTTGGCAGAAAGAAGATAGATTAAAAAAGGCACAAGGCCTTTGTTATTGTTATTTAATTATTGCAAAAAGATTTGTAGACTGTGCCAATCATTCGGCCTTTTTGTTCTTATGATATTTTATTAACTTTAGACTATGTTGCTATTGTTTGGATGATTCAGTTTTAGAACTTCTATAAATTGAATGCAAGTTTGTTGGTCTAGATCATGTGTTGTGACTCTTCTTGTTAGTAAATATGTTTGCAAAGTTATTTTATGTCAATGAATGAATTGTTTAATATCCAAGTCTTGGCACATCGCCTTAGATTAGGCTTTTATTTTTATATCTATTTCCTTTTCCCTTTCCAAACCCTAATTATAGAAGAATTCAACTTCTTTAAAATCTGGAGGTCACTTAGTTTAGCGCAATAGGTCCCCATAAATTGAGTTTCCCAAAAAGGGTTGTTACCTTGCCAACTTTTGGCATCAACAATTTTTCTTTTTCTTGCACGCCCAGTGGGACCAAGCTTAAATTAATTTCTACCTAAGGAGGGTGTATGAGCCATCGGCCTATAACTAGATCCCAAATCACAAAAAATCCTAGTCTATTAGTACCGCCACTAGGAATAGTGCAGGCCGCAAATCAATTGGTAACCGTTCCGCTTCCTCCACCTGTTTCATTGAGCATGTTGCTAGGCGCCAATAGGAATTATGTGGCATGTGATGCCAAAAGTCACCTCGTAGCACTAGTAGCACCCATTGTATGGGCTGCTATCTCAATCTTAGCTTTGAAGGCTATACCCAAGTTTATCAAAGATGGCTCAAGAACACCCACAAAACATCTGCAAGATGTGGTGGATGTGTGTCTGGTGCATGGAATCACCACTTAGAATGTACTGCTAAGGCTCTTCATAGCTTCTTTCTGAGGTAGGGCATTGGATTGGCACCAAACCTTGCTAGCTAACACTATTCATACCTGGGATGAGCTCAGAGACTCATTCTATGAGATATTTTCAAACGACGGGGATCACTCCTCGTTGTACTATCAGTTATCTACCATAAAATGACCCCCCCAAGAGGCTATGATGGACTTCAATGCTCGATTCCACACAAACTGGTAGAGGATCCAGGTCGCTATCTGCCCACCTCCTGAGTTGGTGTTCATGTTCTACCTAAAATCTATCAACCCCAACATTTCCATGATGATCCAGTCTTTGGGAGGGACAACTTTGCTAGGCACTTACAACATCGTCGTTAAGGCAGAGAATAATTTGATAGATGCTATAAAGTTTTCACCTCAATCCATCATCCCCATGTTTCTATAAATATCAGTTCCTGCTTAGGAGATGCCTTCTACCAACACACCGACTCCTCCCTAGTCAATGTACATGTATGTGAGAAGGCCACAAAGTGTTGCCTCTACATCTAGCTCTTCTAAGGATGAAATGAGCGATCTCAAGGAATTGTTGCGGACTATGGAAAATGACACAACTACCCTCAAGCGTAACCATGCCACAGCTTTGAAGCCTACCTACCAAAACTATCAAGGCAGAAGGTCCTCTTACCAACAAAACTAGTTCCAAGGATGCACTCAAACAAATCTACAGGCACAAACAACAAATTAAATGGTACCAGTAACCACTCTGCAATAGAGCACTAACTTAAGGTCGAGCAGAGAGTTGACCGTGGGTCAAAATAATTTAGTGGATGACATCAACCCTTGGTGCTTTTCTTGCAGCGATTCACAAATGCCCTGAAATTTCCTACGTGACAAGCTACAACAAAAGGTGGTGGAGCAGTGCATCCAAGCTACAACATCAGCCCTCAGGAGCTATGTGTATTCCTCTTCACAAATGGACAATGCGGTGCTCACTGCACAAATGCAAGGGATGTCCCTAGAATAAGAAGTGTACATCACTCCTGACCACACACTCTTTTCATGGATGGAAGAAGAAGCGGTGTTTTCCAATGATACATCTACATCTAAAATACTGCAAGTACAATCTAACTACAACACTTGCTGAAAGAGGAGATTTACAAGCAAATCAGTTGTTCCACAACTAGCCAGTCTGCAACCTAAAAGTGCTTCTGACTAGACTCGTAGTACCTCGATAGTAATGCCACAATATCAGCCATGGAAGGAAATTATTATAACAAGAGCAAAGGAGCAGAAACCTCTGAATCCACCACCTTTCAATGTGGTGGAACAATTAAATAAATCTTTTGTTAATGTGTCCCTATGGGACATCCTAGCTATCCCAGAGCAGAAAAAATTGCTTCAGAAATCTCTTCGAGAAGACGTAAGCATGGCATCGACGGAACAATTTCCCAAAACAAGGGCTATTGATCAACCATCCCCTACCAATTTTCTTACAAACAACACAGCGGAAGCCCCTGCTAAAGTAAGAGGTAAGCGAAGCCTCAACCCTTCTTAACACTCATTATAGGGAAGAAATTATTGCACAATGCCATGATTGATTCTGGTGCTAGCACCACAGTTATGCCTAAACAAATAGCTGAAGCTTTAGGACTCAACTATGAACCCTTAAAAAGAGGAGTGATGCAACTTGATGGAAATAGAGTCAAAACCATAGGTGTCATCAAGGCACTCCCCTTGACTCTATTTTCTTGCTCTAGTATCACTGTGTCACAAGACACTATGATCATAGATGTTCCCCCCATGTTCAGCCTTTGTTTATCCTGAGAATTTACTTCAAAAGTGGGTGGATACCTATCCTTGGATTGGTCACATTTGATCCTTAGAACTAAGAATTGTGCGAATATGAAGATAGAATCTGAAGCTTTACACTCAGAACATGTAGCTAATGAAGCCATGATCAATTTTGAAGTTGTGCATACCTCTATCACCAAGCAAGAAATGTATTGCGATGAACTACTAGAAGATGAGAGGGTGACCGGAGATCAAGATGATGAAGAAGATGTTCTCTTGAGCGAACATATAAATACCGACCCTTTTGGCAACTACCATACTACCGGGCTGGGCACCTATGTCATCTACAATGAAGATCAAGTACTCCCAAAGGTTGCCAAAGGATCCGAAGGTGGTCACGCCTCTGAACTATGGATGTTGCACTTTGACGGAGCAAGATGCAAGAATGGTGTAGGAGCTGGGATATGATTAAAATCCCTGTAGAATGAAAAGACACTGAGGTCTTTCCACTTCTAGTTTGCTTGCTCAAATAATGAAGCTGAATACAAAGGACTAGTACAAGGTTTAAGCCTTGCGGAGAAAATGGGCATCAAATAATTAATGGTGTTTAGAGATTTTGAACTAGCGGTCAACCAATTTTGGGGAATTTCTGCGGCAAAGAATGTCTACATGAGATCCTATTGGCACCGAGTCTGGGACGTAGTTGAGGGTTTTGAAGCTTTCAACATCTAGACCATCCCTCGAGAACAAAATAGCGACACAGATCACATGGCAGTAGTCGGATCCCAGTTTGACCTTGCCTCTGACCTCATCCATAACAAGCACTCTATACAAGTGATAGTCCAACCAACAATTCTTGACAACGATCAAAGCTGGCAAGTGTTTGAAAGTGATGAACACCTTGCCTTGTTCATCTAGTAGTTGGGAGAATTCACCGATCAGCTCCAACCAAAGGTTGTTGAGGCCTATGAGGGTCAAATAATTCAGCTCAAATCTAACAAGCTTCCAAAGGGATTGATCACTCTCAAAAACCTTTTCGATTGTGATGATGCAAGAAATGACAAGAGAAAGTTTGTGGTGGACAAAAGCGACTACATAGATCTTTAGGTTGCAGATGGGAGAAATCTTCAATTTGGGAAAGATGTCCCACATCATGATAAAGAAAGACTCATCAATTTTTGTGAGAAGTATGAAGGAGTAGTGACCTGGTCCTATGATGATCTGAAGGGATACGATCCAGACATCATCCAACACACAATCGAGCTAGTAGAAGGTGTAAAACCAGTCCAACAAAAGCAGAGGCTGGTGAACCCCAAGATTGAAGCGCTAATGGCGCAGGAGCTAACAAAGCTAATCCAGTCGTAGATTGTATTTTCAATCAATCATAGCATGTGGATATCTAACCTAGTCTTGGATTGAAAGAAGAATGGAGATATATTCTTTTGTGTGGAATTTCGAGACCTAAATAGAGCATCCCTTAAGGATCATTATTCATTGCCTTCTATGGACTCAATCCTAAAAACGGTGGCATGATCGAAAAAAATTTCCCTGCTAGATGGCTTCTCAGGTTATAATTAGATCTGGGTTAAAGAAGAGGATCAACACAAAACTACGTTCACTAGAAAGTGGGGGACATTCACATATGCTAAAATTCCTTTTGGCCTATCTAACACAATGGCAACCTTCCAATGGGAAATGGACATCGCTTTCAGTGAGCTGATCAACAAGATTATCCTAATTTATTTGGATGATCCTAATGTGTTCTCTAAGTCTAAGGATGATCATTTTGACCACTTAGAAATGGTTTTTCAAAAATGCTAGGAGTTCAGGGTTTCTCTGAATCTAAAAAAAAGTGTATTTGGAGTGCCGCAAGGCAAACTATTGGGACACATAGTGTCCAAAGAAGGAGTTTCAATTGATACCAAGTGGGTGAAAGCCATCAAAGAGCTTCCCCTTCTAGTTAACAAGAAATGGGTCTAGTCTTTCCTAGGCAAGGTAAATTTTGTTATAAAATTTATTTATGACTTCAGACGAATAATCAGGTCAATCACCCTAATGTTAAAAAAGGATCAAGCATTTAAGTGGACAAAGGAAGCTAGAGAAGCCTTTGAGAAAGTTAAGGATGCTATTTCCTTAGCTCCTATACTGGTTAATCTAGACTTATCTAAGGACTTCATAATGTATTCATTCAGTAGCAAGTCAAGTATAGCTATTGTCTTAACTCAAAAGGATAATGAAGGAAAGGGAGAACATCTAGTGGAATTCTACTCCTGGACCCTAAAGGAATATGAGACGAATTATAATTTCGTTGAAAGGTAGGAATTTGCAATAGTAAAGGGACTTAAGAAGTTTCACGATCTAATCTCTTGCAATAAGGTGATAGTTTATGTCGCACATTCCAATGTGCGTGAATACATCATGGAGGGAGAAATCACAGAAAAAATAGCTAATTGGATCACCAAGATCCTCGAATATGACATTGAAGTCAAACCCACCAAAACTGTTTGAGGAAGAGGATTGTGTAATTACTTGGCACATGACGAAGAAGCGGACCCTGAAGAAGAGCAACCAAAACTTGTTCTAATGAATGAGTTGGAGTTCAAAAGTTGTTGTCTGACAGATAGAATAAGATTTATGCAAATGGGGAAGTATCTGCCAGGTCTTTCCCCCCAAAAGAGGAGATACTACTGACTGCAGAATTGTGGATATGCACTAGTTGAAGGGGTCCTTTTTAAAAGGAACTTCAATGGTATCCTCCTATGATGTGTTACTGCAGGGAAAGCAAAGAGAATCCTTGATACTTTCTGTAGTAGCATAGTAGGTGGAAACTTCTCTGCTAAGATGACCATCCTCAAGATCATGTGCGTAGGTTACTTTTGGCTAACACTTTTCAATGACTTGCACTCCTTGGTGAAAGCTTGCAAGGAATTCCAGTTCTTTACAGGGAGAAGAAAAAATTCTACAATGCCTCTCAAGCCCATAGTGGTGGATGAGCCATTCGCACAATGGGGCCTGGACTTCATTGGGATGATCAATCCTACTTCTAGCGTTGGACATAGGTGGATACTAACGGCTACAGATTACTTCACAAGCTGGACGAAAGTCACACTGCTTAAAAAGGTAATATAGACAAAGATAGTGGATTTCCTTGAAGGACTGGTGACAAGGTTGGGCCCTCCAGAAACTATCGTTTTTGATAATGCTAGAGCTTTTCTAGGTGCAAAGGTATGTCACTTCGCACTAACAAATGGCATATTCCTTAAGACATCATCAAATTATTACCGATAGGCAATGGCCGAACTGAGTTGACAAATAAGAACCTGGTCTATCTCCTCAAAAGGATTGCTTCAGATCACTAGAGAGAATGGCATAAAAACCTCTGAGTGGTGCTTTGGGCAGACTACATAACTCCTAAGCAAGTCCTTAAGACTTCACCTTATGAGCTAGTGTATTGAAAAGAGGAAGTGTTTCCTATATCCATGGAGATTCCAGTGCTCCAATTACCGAAATCCCTCAAGATAGAGCAAAATGGTGCCATGGAGGTTTGGTTTGGCTAGCCAAATTATTGGAAGTGCAAGAAAAAAGGGAGAATTCCCTAATAGCCATGACTAACCGCCAGTAGGTGGTTAAGTGATTGTTTGACAAAAGAGCATCCAACCAAGGCCTAAAGTGTGGAGACTTAGTGCTGAAATTCATTGAAAGGGCTGTGAAGTCGGGTCAGCATGAGAAATTTGATAGTCTTTGGGAAGACCCCTTTAAAATAATTAAGTGCAAAGAGCATAATGCCTTTGAATTGGAAAATATGGAATAGGAGGAATTGGGAATTCCAGTCAATAGGATCCATCTTAAATTGTTACATTAAGTTGCACGCTTTTACTGGTGTAAATATGTTAATAGTGTTTTTTTCTTAAATTTTTCTTTCCTTTTTGTTCTACTAGATGATCTTTTAAAATCAATTCATAGCAAGGTGGATGGAGAAAATAATACCTGCATGCAAGGAAAAATCAAATACATATGCTGAAAAGAACAAAAACTCATATTGCAGAATACCAAGAGTAAAAGGAGCCAAGGATTTTATAAAGCTATATTTCATTATATATATGCTTCTATATTTACATGGAAAAATGGATTAAGGGCCATAATTAAAAAATTATATAAGTATATGTTGCTTCCTTTTCATATATGCTATACGTAGGCCTTTTTTAGGCATATGTATAAAAACTAGGAGATGGGTATTGTATCTTTAAGAACAGGAAACGAGGAAAGAGGCATTTTCAACAAACAACATGTGCAACAACAATAGATGCATCAATTGCAGCGTCCACTATTTCTTCATCAGTAGGTGTACCACCAATAGCAACAACGATATGAGCAAGAACAATGGCCAATGGTAGAGGGAACACCAGGTTCCTAAAGTCTGTATACTATTCAATGTCATAGAATGCCACAATGTTATAGAGGTGAAAGAGGAAATGGCATGCATGGGTGACCTTTTGACGATGTTCATTTTGTGACTAAAGGCGAAATCCGCTCAAGAATGGCAGCCACTAGATGACCGCTTATTCTTCAATGTAGTGCCTAAGGTCGCTTGTCATGGGAAAGCCTACCCTGTATGCAGTGTTAGCGACAACCTCACCAAGACCATTCAAATTATTCTTGGGGAGAATTTCTTTGACTAGTTTCAACATTAGTGGCTTGGGGATGCCAATATCCAACATGGACATGAAAATTTGCAAAAAGACATTGGTATTAACCTGATACTTGTCCTCATACTCCAGAAAATCTCGGCCCAAAACCCACTTCATCGCTATTAAAGCCAGGGAGTGTTTTTTCTTTGTCATTCTTTTCAGACATCTGGTGGAAATCTCACCAAGAAAGGTCGTCTATGACTTGTATGACACTAGCCTAATGGGGGTGTTCATGGTAATGACACACTGCAACTATTTTCTAACTACTCCTGAAAGCTGTGTAAAGCCTAGCCTATGAAGATACTTCGCTAGTTACCAAAGTCAAACGCTAAGTCAATAACCTATTACTAAAGCTTGTTCAAATGCTAATTGTAATTTCGTTACTACTTAGATGCCTATTTATAGAAAAATTAAGGAAAGGCGTGGTAATGGGCTTTCCAAAAATGTGACGATAATCAAGTGCCAACTTAAGAACTATGCCTAAGCTTGCTCGAATTTCTTGACCAGTTGTGTCTGCTAAGTACGGTTCAATGCATGCAAAGTTAATGAGAGCTAATTAATTAGCTTAAGATGGTGGTGTTCATTGGCGGTGAGCTGTATGGTCTAGAGGTTATTGTGTCACTTCCCAGGTGTTTCTCAAAACCCAAGAAAAGATTCATATCTTTTCAAGTGTTGATCATTTTCTTTGGATTAATCATTCCATTCAAGATATTAATTGCCAACACATACGAATGCTAAGCTAAGAGAAAATCTCCGACCCAAGTTCCAAGGAAATCAAGATTTATCACACAGTTACCAAATGCAATTATGAATTTTTGTCACTTGAAAATGGCAAGAAATTCATTTTCGCACGAGCCAAAGGGTGGGCAGTACATGTCGAATTAAATGCAAGAAACCACTTCTGTCTACCACCTTGAGAAAAGATAGGTAAGTATCACATGCACAATTTTAAATGCTTAAGAGTCTTTTCGAATACTCTAAGCTGAGTGAGGAAAGTTTTTTAGCATATCCAGAGCTAAGGAAAAAGTTGTAGAGAATTTAGACCTAGGAAAAGCTTTCATCGAAAGAGACAATGTCAAAGAGTTCACAACAAGAGATATAGGGGAAGGCAACACAATATTTGCTTAGGGCCATACGGGCATCATATGTTGTTAATGTCTTTGAAGACATTTCATACGCTAAGCCTAGTATACCAGACAAGCCAAAATGGGAGAACACGCTAGAACCAGAGAAGCCCAAAAATTATAGAAACTTGGTTCAAGTCCAGGATGAGTGGGACAATATTCACGACCCATAGCTCACAAAAATCCCTAAGTCTTCGAGAGAAGGGGCTTGTGAAAGGATGAAAGTGTCCAAGAAACAAATGTCAGCAACAAAAAATATATGGCTAAGTGGGCTCTCGTAGTACATGGTCCCATTAGTTCACTATTTCCTAGAGCTGGTTGATGTGGCCATTCAACGTTACAACCCGAGCACCCACAACATTGAGGGTTGAACTTTAATGGTTAATATCAGCCTGCACGCTATCTAGCATATTGTATGTATCCCCGACCTGACTACCAGAAGTGAGAAAATTGAGTTATTCACTCCCACAAAAGGAGAAAACACATGGAGGGAAATGAGGAATGGTCTTCAGTTTTTAATTAAGGAAACCGAAAGGAAGGGAGTAACGAGCCAAAACCCACCAAGCATCCCGATGCCGCATGGTTCATTTAATAACGACTTAAAGGAGGCCTTTTCAATGCTAGCATTTATTTTTGGCCTAGACACAAACTAGATGGTGCACACTTTTCAATTAGGGTCAGGTTTCCAATTTCGCAAGCAACATAATTTCTTCTGGTATGATTTCGCAGACTTCCTCGTAGAAGAAATGATAGGGAAAACAAAGAATTACCCAATTGAATGGAAGTTCAGGTTCTTCTATTTTCTTGCCCATATGTTTTTAAATCAAAACCCTAATTTCTTTAGTAAGCATGTGGGTTTGTCTATTTTTGATTAAAAGGGCAGAAGAAAGCCGGTATCTACATGGACACCTCTCCTCTCCACAACATTTGACTACTATGCATTTTCAGATTTCTTTCTAACTCCAATTTTGCAAGATTTACAAGGAGAAGATGGCATGGTCCAACTCACCATGGAGCAAATAGGATATATGAAAAGCTTCACTCTTGCATGTGACTGGTTCTTCAGCATAGATTTCACAATCATCCAGATGCAGGGTTTCACTGACCAACCATTCTGACTCCTAGCCTGTGTCATAGATAGAGTGTTGGCTCTTGAAATGTATTGGCAAACATGCATTATCAATTACAAATTTTGTGGAGGACCTCCCAAGAAGAAGGGATTCTTCCAGTTACCCATAAGTTTCAAAATGGTGGCCCAGGAAAAGAAGTAGGCACACCCACTATTACAAGATAAGCTAGTTCATTTAGGGTTGGTTAAATTGATATGCAATAAATGGTAGTATAATCCTTTCAATGATCTACCACATACACACATGAGGGTTGCTCACACTCCTTGTCCCTACTGGGAAAAGAGGCGTAGCCCGTGAGAGGATACAAATGAATATTTGGTGGACCTGGTACATATTCCCATAGAGGATCATAGGGAGCCATGTAATAAGTTCTACTTCATTGCAACGGAGGCTAATGAGAATGCCAAGATGGAGAGCGCCATGTATAATGAGTTACAAAATACAGAGAAATGGACTCTAGAGAAATTGAGAGCTTTCTGGGTAAATCGCTAGGAAACAAGACAACTTGAAGCCCCTTATGGAAGCTTGAAAGCTAATGAAGAGTTTGAAAAATGGTGGGACAATGAACACACAACCTCCAACTCAAGTGTTGGAAGGGGCGACAGCCCGGGAGATGAATCCGAACAACAAGGAGAAGAAGAAGCGGGGACTCCAATGTCCTCCGCTCAACAAGAGAAAAGTTCCACAAGGTGGTCCTCCTACGCAGCTTCAAATGTGAGATTCAATGTTTTGAAGGCCTCACAGTCACTCGCGTTGGTTGCTAAATCAACAAAAGTGTTGCAGCAACAACCGGTAGAGACTGTTGAGGTTGGAGAAACCCTGCCAGGAAAGTGACAACGCACAAAAACTATTGTCAGAGAAGGTTCACAAGAACCTGCTACAAGCCAAGTGCTCGTAGCCAACCAGGAGCCCAAAAAAGATGTGGAACCAGCAACAAGCTAGGAGCCGTCGTCAACCACTCAATGGGTAAAATTCATTCCTGCTTTTCTTTCCTCTTAGTCTTTGGTATTCTCCACTATCTCCATGGTGCCCCCCACCATGAATATTGGCCCTTCTTTTACCACTTTTGATACAATGATTGCAGGAGGTTTCTCCCAATCCACATGGGTGAATCCATTTGCCTTTACTCCTCTATGAACCCTTACACCAACCGTTGGGTAAGTGCACCAAGACGGTTCCCAAAAAAGGGGCTTAAGTGGCCACTTTTTTTTTGAAATCAAGAAATACTGACCTTGGACGTGAAATTGAGGATAGCTACACTTAAAATTTTTAGATGGAACAAAAACAAGGACTGTAGTGCTCTGAGTCTACTTTCTAAACTACTAATTTATTTTGAAAATGGTTGAGATTAAGGGGTTCAAAAGAGGGACACACACAAATTTCTGTTGTTTCTGTCAGAAAAACATAACATAGCAAGTCTTGTGTGACCCGAGCATGGTGGACTTTTTTGTAGTATTTTTAAAATCGCTCCAGTCAGAAGTTAGATAACAGTATGTAGTAAGGACTGGATTTTTTCTGATAATTTTTTAATGAATATTTGATTTTTTATTAATTTTCTAAGTGGGCACTTCCTAAAAAGTAGAATTTTGGCCATGCTCCCCCTAAATTTTTTTGAAAGTAATAGATTTTTTTATTTTATTTTTAAAATTTGTAGAATGGAGTCTAGTTTCTAAAATGTAATTTATTTCAAATTTAATGAATGGTTAATTTATAGCAAAAAAAATACCAAACACTGCTTTTTGAAGAAAAACGGACATACAAACAAAAGAAATTATGGATGAAAGGCTTAACATTGTTATAAAGTGAAAAAAATTACATCGTTGGAAAGCTAATAAAGAACCTAACATTACCCATGTGTTCGATTTTTTTGATATTGAACCAAATGCAATCTTGATGGTGAGCACGAACCCGATTATGTGAAAATTTGTAGAATTTGGAAAAAAACACGTCTCTGGTCTTTGGGAATGCCCTCCAAGTCTTTGGGTTGGTATTCCAAGGCAAATACCAAAGCTAAGGCTCGAGGATTCCCAATGAAAAATATAATGCGAGCACGTTATATTTTTCTTTTGACATTTTCCCTCTTCAAGGAGCATTACTAGCAACAAATAACGTGCTCATGTTATTTCTTCCTTTAGTTAAATGCCACTTTATTGAATGTTTGTTGATATGTTTGTATGTTTGTATGTATATGTATA